>VZRR01009441.1:30098-313650 GCA_013398015.1 Oreocharis arfaki
GGGGGGGAGTTAAATTCTATTTCCCTTCTGATGATATCTGAAGTGACTGGAATCTGCATCCAGACTTTCATGAGACTAAATGCTCAGTTTTGTTTTTACTATTGCCCAAAACTTAATACGGAGGCTTAGGGCCCCTGAGATCTATATGAAATTCTGCCCAGACTGATATAACACGTCAAGAAAAAGCATGAGAAAAGGGGGAAGTCTAGCAAATCACATCCCTCTAAAGAAGGATGGAGTCAATTAAAGATTGACCAATTTTATGTTACGCTAGTGGCTATCAGGATGACTAACTGCATTGTAATATTTTTTTTGTACTCCTCCCTGGCTGTTTTCTAGCCCTGTGGTTATCTTGCAAATGCTCCTGGTCTGTCAAGGCAGGACTCATCTGACTACCTCTAAGTGTTGGCGTTGCAGGCACTCACATCTGAGTCAGTGACCCCAATTCCCCTCTACAGTAATGGTTCATCTTACTCTGGTTTGATGTCTGTAAGGTGGGTCATGTGAATGCTTCCAGGGAAGCACCTGGAAAGGCCTCTCCCTTGCCAACTGAGATGTGAGTGTCTCTAGCTGGGTAATATTTATGTTAAACAGGCTCCTAGATGTTGTACAGGGTCAGATCCAGAATCAGGACCCCATGGCTATTAGTTAATCAGTACTAGAAATTGGTTATCAGGGTTATACCATATGCCTAAGCAGTTTAGGCTTATTTTAATGCTTGAAGCACTCAGTCAGTATTCCTTTTACATACACAAAGTATTGGGTCATATCTATGGTCTCTGGGGTTTTTGCTGACCACAGACTGTAAAACTCTTTGCTTTTCATTTTAAAGGCATTAAGGAGAGATTCCAGACCTCCTATTCCTGCACCAGATCATTCTACATTGGACTGTGTTCTTTTCTTCCTTCCTAAGAGAACCCTGTCCTGTGGCGCTGTACCCCCTCTTACTGATCACTTCCTGCCCTCTCCATAGGGTCTCCCTCCTTCCCCTACCCCTAGTCCTGGCCACTCCTCGAGTTCTCCCTATTGGTTCCTGTATCCCAACTCCGCCCATGTACCACCCCTGTGCCCTGAAACCATTTGCCCATGTGCTCTCCCCGCCCCCCTGGGACCCGGGTAAACTGAGGCTCCCGGCCATGTGGCTCTCTGCCTCTCTCTGCCCCTGGGAGCCGCCTGCCAACAGCTCCTCTCCTCTGCCTTTGGGGGCCAGCCCGTGTGCTGGCCTCAGGCTTTGGGGAGGCAGCATGGAATAAAGACCTTTGCAGTGCCATGAGGAGAGCCTTCTCACCTCCTTTGCCATCACTGAAGTTGCAGGCTGGCAGCTGGAGCAGCGGTGCGGGGCGTCCGAGATGGACTGCAGGAGGGCAGAGAATCCCTGCCTTGTCCCAAGAAGCCCCCGCTGCGCTCCCAGGGAAAGCTGCAGCAGCTAAGCAACACCCAGCACTGCAACACTGTCCCAGTTCAAATTTCTAATTGCAGCATTACTGCTGCAAGCCAGCAGTCTCCCTTCAAACATAAATCCGAAAATACTGTGCAGTCTGTATGAGGGTATATGACTGCAGCCTGACTAGATAATACACGAACACATCTTTGTGTGTGTATGGATTTATGGCATGCTCAGCCTTATAATATGAACCTTGCAGTTTAAGGGAGGGGATTCTGCCCTTTTTTAATCCACTCTCTAGGTGAGACCCCACCTGGTGTACTGGGCCCAGCTCTGGAGCCATCAGTACAGGAAAGACATGGACCTGTTGGAGTGAGTCCAGAGGAGGGTCATGAAGATGATCAGAGGGCTGGAGTTTCTCTGCTATGAAGACAGGCTGAGAGAGCTGGAGTAGTTCAGCCCAGAGAAGAGAAGGCTCCAGGGAGACCTTACAGAACATTCCAGTACCTGACGGGAGCTACGAGGGCATGTAGTGATAGGACAAGGTAGAATGGCCTCAAATTGAAAGAGCGTAGGTTTAGACAAGATAAAAGAAAAGAAAAATTACTGTGAGAGTGTTGCAGCACTGGCACAGGTTGTCCAGAGAAGTTGTGGATGTTCCATCCCTGAAAGTGTTCAAGGTCAGGTGTGATATAGGGGAAGGTGTCCTTGTCCCTGACGTGGGAATTGGAAACTTAATGGTCTTTAAGGTCTCTTCCAACTAAAACTATTATATGACTCCGTGAACATGAAAATTTTTGTCCCCATTGAATGAAAAGGCAATTTTCAGGCTGTACAATTCCTTTGGTAGTAATTTTTCTCTCTTTCTCTTTGTTGTCATACCCAGTGAGCAAAAGAACTAAAAAAACCCTGAAGATTTCCTGAGAACTGGGGTAACAAAACTGTTATGTTATTTTAATAATAGGAGGAAATAGCAAGAGTCTTTCAGCAGAAGTTGATAGAAGCGCAATTAGTAAGGAAAGTGCTTAATTTCCCCATTATATCAAATTTTTATGTTCCATTTCCTCCTTTAATTTAAGGAACTGAACCATGACATCATGATAAAAGTAGAGAATGTTTCAGCAAAGAATCATATTGAGGTTTTTATTCGTCATGTGCTCTAAATGAAGAATAAAAAAAACCCAACAGGTTATACTTCACATCTACAAAAACCTGAGAAATATTTCTCAAGCTGCATGCTGTGGTTACATGGGAAGCATTATCCAGCGGACCACAAGCCATGGTGGTGTCCAAAGTTAGGGTGGGGTTGTGTGTGACTGTGCATACTTCCTCAATTTAGCTGTCCAAGGGCCTGAAGTTTGCAGGAAATTGGAAACTGGATTTGGAATACTGGGCAGCTTGGTGGACTGCCTGAACCATCCCAATCCAAGCCCAAAAAGGTGATTCTAGTGACTTTCATGTATTACAGATATTTGTATCTCATCCAACAAAAGCTCGGAGAGCTCTTGAACAGTGAACTTACTGAATGCAAGCTGCCTAAATCAGTTGTGTTCTTCAGCTGCTCATGGTGCTGCACTCACAGCACCATGACAGCTCTGCTTCTGATGTGCTAATGAGTGTTCCCCACAGTGGCACCAATAAAGGCCAGCTATTACTATCCTCATTTGTATTTGGGGAAATGCAATATAGAAATTAAGTAGGATGAACATCCAGAGGCAGAGATATACATGTAGGTGTTTGGAGATGAGACAAGAGCCTGAGCTCCCACAGCAATCAAAGAAAAGCAGAGAACAGTGAAAATCACCCAACAGCAGGCATCTCTAAAGTGCTCAGTAGCTTATATTCACTGTACTGCTCATTCACTGATTAATATTAACATTATTAGTAGTAGCTCATCCATTGTTTAAAAAGGGAACTTAGACGCAGAAAACAATTAATTTATTTCGACATGGGTGTCTAGGGCTGTCTGAGACCATCTTTGACAACCAAACACTTTGCCAAAAGTACACGGGCCCTACATATAAATTCTGTGCAAATGTGCCAGGTCCCCCACAGCATCTCAGCTGGTCAAGACTCATATCTGGGGGTGGAAGGGTCAGGGCTACCAGAAGTAGACTGGGCGTGTCATCTGGATGTTGGAAACACAGTCACTGCAAACTGATGTATTTGTTTATAGAAGAAGGCTCCATTTACATTAGAAATCAGTTTGGCTCCCTCAACATCAGCTTGTAGCACTTGAAACGCTGCAAAAGCTGCCTAACTGCTGGTTACAAGCCTTTTCTAGGTGCTGTGACAGCCTTGGGTGTCTGTACCAGGCACCCTGGAAGACCCTAAATAACATTAGATGTCTCTGTGTCAATTGAATTGAAAGGCAATTGAATTAAGCCTTTTTTGTTTACCAAGACACTGGTTTGTCCTTTTTGTTGCTATAACACACTGGCAAACACATACTGTGTGGGCTTATGGCCAGATGCCTGAGGTCCCTCTTCAATCTTCACACTCATTAAATATTATTTTATTTTTCTACTCTAGATTTTAAATAATAACACATTTGAATTGGCAATGGTTTTAAGCAGAGGCATTTCAAGCAGAAGCAGCAACCCTGCTCTTTCTTTTCTTTTTCTCTGGCTGATGCATTTATACAGAACTGAGTTGTCTGAGCAGAACGGAAGTAACTTCTTTGTGTTTGTGAAATGTCAGTGTGACATCCTGAGCATGGGCTACTGGAGTCTCAGGAGAAGCTGAGTGCAGTGAATAACTTTATTTTGTCCACAAGTGGAGCTGCAGCCATTGGTGAGATGTGTATGACGCACTATTGACATGCCTTACTTGCGTGCTTTCGTGTGTGATGGGGCAAAAATGACTCACTACTGTGTGGGCTGGCTATCAGCTCAGCTGAGCTTTCTAACTTCAACGCGACTTCGTAATTGACTCTGACAAGTCCATATCTATCTTTTATATAATATTTTATAACACTACACCCTAAGGTCAAAATAAAGTTCTGCTCCTCTTGCTTAACCTTCTTTCACAGAACATAAAAAAAAAAAGGACTTAACCAGCTGGAACTAAGTATTATTTAGGTGAATGGACTGTAAAGTAACATTTCTTATCTTTGTTGACAAATAAACTCTGGAACAAATGAAATAATAAACTCTGCAAATATCAGAAGACCCTCACTGCTTGTTAGGGAATATAGAGCTGGTCAAATGTTATTCTTAGAGTGGGTGGCAGGTGCATTTACTGTTAGCTAGAGGAATCACTGTGATTTTGATCATGAAACAACCAAAGCCAACCTTCACTGTTCTGTAGTGCAGTTTTCCTTATGTTATGGAGTACCACAGCTACAAAGAATGCTAATGTTTAGAGGCAGGGAGCAAACAAAGAGATAATGACTTTGAAATAAAATCTTCTTCATTCATAGCATCGCAGAATGGTTTAGGTTGGAAGGGACATTAAAGATCATCTAGCTACAAACCCCCTGCCACGGGCAGGGACACCTTCCAATATACCACATTGCTCAAAGCCCCATGAAAGCTGGTCCTGGACACTGCCAGGGACTGGGCATCCACAACGTCTCTGGGCAACCTCTGCCAGTGGCTACTGCTCTGACAGTAAAGAATTTCTTCCCTATATCTGATCTAAACCTGCTCATTCAGTTAAAAGTCATTCCCCTTTGCCCTTTCACTACATGTCCCTCTAAAAGCTCCCTCTCCAGCTCTCCTGTAGCCTACCTTTAGGGCTAGAAGGTCCAAACGTCTCAGACCCTTCTCTTCTCCACGCTTAACAACCCAAACACTCCCAGCCTGACTCCATAGAAGAGGTGCTTCAGCTTCGTGATGGTTTCCATGACCCTCTTCTTGTCTCACTCCAACAGGTCCATATCTTTCCTGTACTGAGGGTCTTCAGAGCTGGACACAGCACTCTAGGGTACTCACCAGAGCAGAGCAGAGGAGCAGAATCACCTCTCGACCTGTTGCACACACTGCTTTTGATGCAGACCAGGATACATTTGGCTTTCTGGCTGCAAGTACACATGGATATGGGAATGTGTGGATATGCCACTTGAGGACATGGTTTAGTGGTGAACATGGCTGTGGCACTAGGTTGATGCTTGGACTTGATGATGTTAGAGGTCTTTTCCTACCTTAACTATTCTATGATTCTGTAGTTGTTTAGTTGTGTTGAGCTGCTCATCAACCAACACCCCAAGGTCCTTGTCCTCAGGGCTGCTCTCAGTCCATTCTCTGCTCAGCCTGTATTTGTTCTAGGGATTGCTCTGACCCAGGTGCAGAACCTTGCACTTGTTGAACTTCATGAGATTTGCACAGGCCCACCTCTCAAGCCTGTCCAGATCCCTCTGGATGGCATCCCTTCCCTGCAGCACCTCAACTGCGTGGCATGGCTTGATGCTGTTGGCAAAGTTGCTGAGGGTGTCCTCAATCCATCATCCATATTGGTGACGAAGATGTTAAACAACACCAGCCCCAGTACTAAACCCTGAGAAATGCCACCCATCACTGGTCTCTCCTTGTGGACATCGAGTCATTGACTGCAAAACTTCTGAGTGTGACCATCCAGCCAATTCCTTAATCCACTGAGTGGTCCACCTGTCAAATCCATGTCTCTCCAGTTTAAAGACAAGGATGTCATGTTGGGCGGTGTAAAATGCCGATGCTATAACATCCTCACTGAAGGCCACCAGATTTGTCAGGCATCATTTGCCCTTAGTAAAGCCATATTGGCTGTCACAAATTGCCTCCTTATTTTCCATGTGCTTTAGCATGGTCTTGAGGCTCTGTGATCTTGCTGGGCATCAAGGTGTGACTGACTGGCCTGTCAATTGAAAAATGGAAGCTGTGTTTCCCCTTTTCCAGTCAGTGGGAACTTCAACAGACTGCCACGACTTCCCAAACATGATAGTGGTTTAGCCACTTCCTCCACTAGTTCCCTCAGGACCTCTGTGTACATCTCATCAGGTCCCATGGACTGGTGCCCCTTCAGGTTCCGTAGATGTTCTCGAACCTGATCTCCTACAGTGCATGGTTTTTCCCAGTCCCTGATTTTGCTTTCTATGACTTGAGCTGTGGCTGGAATATTTGCTGGTGAAGATTGAGGCAAAAAATTAATGGAGTTCTTTAGCCATTTCCATATTCTCAGTAACTAGGTCTCTCATTTCCTTCTGGAGAGGGCACACATTTTCCCTAGTCTTCCTTCTATCTCTCAGGTACCTGTAGAAGTACCTAAGTACCTGAGAAAGTTTTCTTTTTGCTCTTGATGTACCTGGCCAGATTTAATTCTCTCAGTGTTTTAGCGTTCCTAACCTGACCCCTGGATGCTTGGACAATCTCTGGGACAATTCTTTCCAGGCTACCTGTCCTTCCTTCCATCCATGCTTTGTGGGCTTCTTTTTTTTATTTGAGTTTGTCCAGGAGCTCCTTTTTCATCCACACAGATCTCTCGGCATTTTTGCATGATTTCCTCTTTATTGGGATGCATCATTCCTGACCTTAGAGAAGGTGATCCTTGAATATTTCTTGGGCCCCTCTTCTCTTGAGTGCTTTGACCTTGAAGGCGCCTAAGTTTGCTCTTCTGAAGTCCAGGGCAGTGAGCTGGCTGTGTGCCCTCCTCACTACCCTAAGGATCTTGGACTCCACCATTTCATGATCACTGCAGCCAAAGCTGCCCTTGAGCTTCACATTACCAGCCCCTCCTTGTTGGTGAGAACAAGGTCCCACATAGCATCAGGGAACAAGATCCAGCACAACACCTCTCCTTGTTGGTTCCTGTATTAATTGGAGAAGGAAGTTATCATCCACATATTCCAGAAACCTCTTAGATTGCTTGTGCCCTGTTGTGCTAAGGATGTCAGATGCCCAGACTCTTGAGACACTGTTCATCTATTTAACTTCACCCATCTTGGTCCTGGGTGTGTCACTTAGGACAGTCCTCTAGTCATCTATTATCTGTTGGCAAAGAGAGAGACCAACATCATACCTCACAGCTGATTCGCCTCTGCTGAGACATCTCTTTCAGAATAGGATGAAGTCTCCTCTGGAGATGCTAGTTTCTCTTTTATTACCTTAGTTTGGGACTTAGCTTTTAGAATGAGTAAAGTTAGAGAAGGTAATCCCATCATTAGGTGCTATTTTGAGGAGGCGGGTAGGTACTAGCTTTTTGGGGGATGTTTGTGCAGTGACTGGCCACTGGTTTTCACAAGCAGACCATGGTTTATGATGGAAATTCTCCAGTTCTACTGCAACACCTTCCCAGTTTTTTAAAAAGACTTTACTAATGTTATTGGGTATTACTATAGTTCAGTTCTTTGGGCTGATATTAAATACTGTCTAGCCCAAAATGAGGATGTGGATAGATCAGAAAGATAAAAGATCAGTCTGAAATAATGAAGATGCATACATGTTATTTGCTGCAAGATAGACAGATAGACAGATAGACAGACAGAGAATGGACAATAAAAGAGGCAATTTTCATCTGTGCATATTTATCATATGTCTCAGTTGCTGCAGCTCAAAAAAGAAAACACTTATTTAAAAAGTGATGTGGTAACATCTGAAAACTGTGTCCGAGAAAGTGAAGACAGAATTAGATTCAGTGAGACTGGAGTGACTTGTAAGTTTGAATGAAGAGAAGGAAACAGATCTGCTTCTAGGAGTATCCCAGTGTCTTAGCTGAAGACTAACACAGTGTCATGCAGGCACTGAAACCATAAAGCTTGTTTATTGTGACTGTGCAGCTAAAGTAATAGAAAGCTTGAGACTGACTGATAAATAGCCAGGTAATGAAAGAGTTGCCGGCAGCCCATTAAAGAAATGATGAAAGACTGAAGTCTGCCACAAGGTTTCTGCAGCCTGACATAGATGAGGTGGTGAAGACTGGGAGATATCTTGATCAGACTAACAGATAACTAGTAAAAACTGAGCACATGGATCTTGCATGCATATGTAGCCTGGGGCTAAAGATATTCACCAATTAAAAATGGTGTGATGAAAGATGGTATTGGAAGATGGAAAATGCATGAGATAAGTACAGGGAGCAATGTAAGTGGCTGGGAATGTGCCAAAGATCATGCAAAATTATTGCACCAGCATTAGTGGGAGGTGAGAAGAGGACCACAGGAGCTAGAATAAAGGCATCAGACCAGAAAGACAGTGCAAACATAGGGGCAGGGTGGGAAGGCGAGTAGGGAATATGGCTTTTAGTTCAGCAGAAGGGAGCTGCAGTGCAAAAAAAGTGAGCAGCCGTATGTGCTGGAGAGTTGATCAGCCTTGGGGCTTACTGTACCTTCCCATCTGTACATCACCGTCTGTGCACTTTAGGTGGTCTAATTCTGCTAAGAGTCAGGATGATCTAACAGGATGGGAAGGAGCATGGAAAAGGACATCGGAGGGTTGGTGATACTAGTGAGTCAGCGGGAGAAATTATAAGTTTCATCTGCAGCATAAAAAGAAGACAGGACAGTTTTGATCAAGAACTTTGAATTCTGATGAGAGTGGAGGAGGGAGTGCACATCATTCTCCACAGGCTCAATGATGACAGAACACATGGTGAGGAGCATGAAAAGTCTTATGTTCGCATGAACACAAGCTGCTTGCCCTCTCCCCTCCCATCTGCTCCTCTTCCATCCCATCCCCTCTGTTTTCACCTTGTCTCCAAACACAAATCTCCATCCACTGCTTCCCACCCATTTCTTGACCTACTTGCTTTGTCCGAACACACAGATGGTATTTATTCTTAACTATGTGGGAAGACAACTCTAACCATACAACCCCTTCTCAGGGTTTACTAGGTTTACCCAACTTGAAGTGGAAATTGGCCTGCCACAGCTTCTCAGAACTCCTTTCATAGGAAATGGGGATTGCTGGTTACTTCTTAGGGCCCCTTAAGTGGTTTCTTCAGGGCTCCAAACATCCCCACAGGCCTGTGAGATGCTGTGCTGACACCAGTGAGGAGCATGAGACAAGCTTGAAGATCTTCCAGCTTGAACTGATGTTCAGGATCTTGAACAGAGCACCCAGAACTATAATTCCAAATATGGTACCTATGAAAATTACATCATTCTTTGGCCAAAGTGTTCTAGCATTTTGTTGATTTTTATAACTGTAAAAAAAGAATGGGAAGATAAATTTGTGATAGATGAGGACTTTGCTAAAGTAGGTCCTCTAACATGAAGCTGACTACCCTGGCTGACTGCTCCTTCTTGGGGGAAAAGCTTTGCTCTTGGTTAAAATTTACAATTTCCTCGAGTTAATTTCACAAACTTCTAATTACAGACAGAGATTTTAGAGTCTTTTAAGAAACCTTATTTTATGGACTTCTTCATAATATAAACTGTCTCTCCACAGTGATAGACAGAGAAAGTCTGTAATTTGAATATCTGATGTGTTAGTACTGTCTGTGGAAGAATTTTAAATCTCAAGTTGATTACAGTCATCCTTCCCATAGGGCAATAAAAGCACTGTTCCACTTTTTAATACATCTGCTAATCAAACACTAAATATTCCCTCCAAACAAATCAGTGAGGTTCAGGAGAATATGAGAGTAGGCAGTCCAAGGGGTATTTAAAACATCAGATGACTGTATGAGATAAGGAGGCCTGTGTGGGCTGACAAGTTTAATAAGCACTGCGATATTTAGTAAGTCTTCTTGCTTAATAGCAGTTTCTTTAATGGAATAAGGTATCCAGGAAAGTCTGTCATTACTTTGAAGTACACATTTATTTTAATCTAATTCCACGCAGTTGCATGTTCTACTCAGAGTGGTCTGAAAATCCACTCTCTTACAAGATGCCTCTTTCTGAACATCTTCAGCATTTTCATTGTGGCTGCTCATGGTCTGCTACAATCCAAAGCTCTTTCCAAACCTAAGAGGAATTTGATTTTTTTCATATGAATAAATATGCCTACATGGATTTGACTATAATTTAAATGTCTGACAAATGCCCTTTCTATTGCACTTTTCTATTGATTTTAAATATACATTAAGATAATGGCTGTCCAGGAAAATGTAGGACAAGTTTTCGCCCTGATTTTGTCTGAAGTCTAAATTCAGTATGACTAAAGCAGAAAAGAGGAAAAAGTAATGACTCTTGTAGTCTTTCCCCTACCTTTCATGCAATATGTAAACCTACATATATTTTCCATCTTGAAAGAATCACAAAGTCAAGAAGTAACTTGCAGTATGTACGTAGTTTGCAGAATAAATACCTGGAAAGAGGAACTTCTATTCTCAACCCAAAATCTGACATAAATCATTAAAATTAAAATTTTTGTTAGCCATGTGTCTTGAGCTATTTAGCCACTTCTCCGAAAAGAGTGATGAAGAAAGTAAATACTAATAATGCTGACATGGATTTAAAAAAATCTATTTCTAACAAATTTCAGTGAAAAGCAAGTGGATGGATTATGAGTACAAACCCATACTTTGTAATTGCAGAATGAAAACTAATGCTAGACAGTTTTATTAGGGTACCAAAGCAGTAATGACTGTGATCACCCCAAGCAGTCCCTGCATGTTATTGGTTTCTTTCTTTTCTTTCTTTCTTTCTTTCTTTCTTTCTTTCTTTTTCTTTCTTTCTTCCTTCCTTCTTTTCTTTCTTTCTTTTCTTTCTTTCTTCCTTCCTTCCTTCCTTGCTTCCTTCCTTCTTTCCTTTCTTTCCTTTCTTTCCTTTCTTTCCTTTCTTAGTTTAATTGAGATGAAATGCTTGGTTTCTTTGTCTTATTCTCTTCTGCAAAATGGTGTACTTCAGACTTCAGTGAGTTACTGAGGATTTGCTGACCAGCATGATGGTGAAAGAAACATCAGGAACTAAGTAAAGGGTTTGAAAAATGTCCACAGGCAGGACTATTCTTCATCATGTACAACATGGCAAATTATCCTTTTTCAGTGTCTTGGTAGTACTAACTGTCCCAACTCACTCAGTGCTGGCCAGTGTCAGAGACAGGATGATGGACTTCTCAGCATGTTCATTTCCATTAGCCCAGTTTACTAGGGATCTCAGGTCATTGTTTCCAGTCTCCTCCCTCACTTGGATTCCTCAGGGCTGGGATGGAGCTAGGGGTAACTAACCTTGAAGCTAGTAGTAGTGAAGAAAAAAGGAAAAATGTGGGTAATTTTATATCCTAATTGGCTTCAGAATACAGAGCAAAACCAGTTGGTTTGCAAGGACGAAAATAAAGGTAGGATCAGGAATTTCACAAAATCACTGAATTTTCCAAGTTGGAAGTGACCCACAAGGATGACTGCGTCCAACTCTTGAGTGAAGGGCCCATGCGGGGATCAAACCCAAAATCATCTGTAGCTTTTTCTACTTTTTGCCACTATTAGCACCCAAAATCTTGCTTAGGAGTGAAGAGGAAGCAAATCTTTTATCAATATGTGTATATTCAATAATTTAATTTCAGTATACTCAAAGTCTTATCATTCTAATCATTGTTAGTCCAGATAGAATCCACACATGGTAGCTTTTCCATCATTTCATGTCTTTAAGTCAAAGTTGCATAATCTTCTATAAATATTCTACAGGACGGAAGGAAAAGGAAGGAGGTGGGACCTAATGCCAAAATGCCATGGTAAAACCGTAGAAGTTTCAGTTCTTCAGGAAGGCAAAGAAAACTGTCAGTCAAAAGAGTGCTCCTCCAAAAGCAGGAGCAGCTGGCAGGCATTTGTGGTGAGTGGAAGCTGTCCTCAGTAGCAGCCTAAGGAGGCTTCCTGCACATCCCCTCTCCTCAGAGATGAAATGGGATGGGCACACAGAGCCTTACAGACCGCTTTCACCTCATTGTGCCTCCCTTGAAATGCCAATGTGCCCAAGTACCCATCTCATGTCCTTACCACTTCTCGTCCCCTCCAACCTGAACTCCAGCTTCATCACTGTATGCTTTGCTTGCCTCACTTTTCAAGTAGGGATCCTATATTCTATCATAAACCGTACTCTCCCTCTCCCCAAACAGCTGTGATCTCTGTCCCAGCTGGAGCAAAAACTGCTGCCCACCAGCATCCCCACAGTAGCTCTCCATGAGAAAAGCTTTCCATGAGAAAACCCTACCAGCTTTCCAGGGATAGGACTTCCTTCCTGCCATCAGAAAAACAATTTCTGTCTGTGTCATTTGAAGCTTGGGTGAGGCCCTGGATATTCCACTTAGTCACTACTACTGATATTTAGAGATTCTCTATATGTCTACCTGCTCTGTCACCACTTCCTACGTACCCTTTAATACCTGTGTGGAACTGCAACACTGTTGGTTTTAAGAAGAGATCATGAGGCAATGGGAAAAGCCATGTGATGTTCTGGTTCAGTTGTAATTTGCTTACACAGATTCCCCAGTACTCCAGCACTTTGTCAGATTTAATATTTAGAAATGCAGTGTATTTCAAATAAATACAAATTTTAAACCTAGCAGCACAGAGCAAAATTTCCAGTACATGAGAATATCTATTGGATGCAATAAATGAAGTTAGATTTTTATTATTTTTATTATTTTAAATTGCTCTGACATGTGGAGAGAAAGGAGCTTAGAGGATAGTAGTTTTATAAAGGAAAAAAGTGACAAAATTTTGCACTGAAGAAAAGAGAAGGAAATTCTTTTCCCTCTAGAAATAGTGTAATTGACACAGAGTGTACAATTTTCACTGTTGTTTAAGCAATGTATTTTTTATTCCTTTGATTATTCCTCCTCCATCTTTCCCATGCATGCAGGATGTTTGATAGGTCCCTGTGAGTAGTAAAACCACACATTAATTCTGTGGACTGAACTATCCTTCTTAGTCAATCAGGCATGAGTCCTGGAATTTCTGAGCAATACATTTTCCCAGATTAGATAACATTTTCTCTGTTCTGTTCCAATTTGGACCCATTTCCAAGTTATCCTCTTCCACTGTTAAGAATCTCACTTGAGTGAGATTTGACACTTCAGTCCTCAGTGTTTCAGCGATGAACTCACAGCTGCTATAAATCTAGAAGCTTGTTCTGTTTATGAACTGGTTTCTGTGCAACAAATGTCTGCAACAGCAGCAAGCTAAACCAGGGACTAAATGTCTCTGCTGCTGCCGTATTCACACTGGTATGAATGGAGTGGAATAAATGAAACATTAACCCCACCCTAACCAGTTTATATTTGTCAGCTTAGCTCATTATAACAATCAATGTGATACAAACCTAATTGAAACAGATCAGGTTAAACTGCAACACAAATTGCTTCTTATGTACCGTGCTACCCGTCCACACCATGTGCCATTCGAAGTATTTGAACACAGCTACACCAACTGATTATGATGAAGTGTCTCTCGACAGTCATGGGTTCTGCTCTTTTATTTAAAATCCTAGGCCTTGGAGCCAGATGAATGCCATGGAATCTTAGTTTCTTCATCAGAAATCCTAAAGGTGAAAAAAGCAAGAAAGCAAACAAAAACCCTTACTACATAACCCAATTATTTTCAAAAGTAAGAAATTAGGTAAAAAAAAAATTTGAATATATTGTTTCTAAATGTAAAGATTTTCATCCATTCTCAAGACTTCGGGATGCTTTAATTAGATGTCACCCTGATGTCTTATCTCCATGGCTTTTGAAAAGTTTGAAAAACTGTAAAATCAAAACAGCAAAAAAAAGTTGTGACATCTTAATCCCATCACCCAAGTACATTGAGTCTATTTCTATTCATGCAGGCTGACCATACCCAGAAGCAAACACTAAAGGAATCATAGTACCAGTGATATAGAGCAGTTTGGGTTGGAAGGGACCTGAAAAACCATCTCGTTCCATCTCTCCTGCCATGAGCAGGGACACCTTCCACTAGACCAGGTTGCTCAGCGCCCCATCCAACCTGGCCTTGAACATTTCCGGGGATGGGGCATCCACAACTTCTCTGGACAACTTGTTTCAGTGCCTCAGTAGTGCTTTTGCCCTAGAAAAAACCTTCTGTCTCCCAGAACAAAGACTTGCCAGAGGAAAGGAAGGTGGAGTAAGCCTGGCAGAAACATGCTAGATGCAATAGCTCCCCTCAGAGCTTTTCCGTGTGCAGTGGACAGAAGCTCAGATTACCCATTTCATGCATATTTTCCTGCAAAACCTTCCTTTTCATCAGAACTACACAGGAAGCTCTACACACAGTCTAAGAGATTCCCTGTTAAGGGATAATCTTCACAAAGTGTAAAACCATGATGTACTTTATGGTCTCTGCACATTCTTATTCTTTCCCTGGCAAAAATTCTTCAGCACAGCTATAAATCCCATTAGGTGAGGTCAATGGCTTGAATGAAGAAAAACATGTTCTCATGTACATTTCCCAGTGTCACCCCAGGCAGTGCATTTTTATGTCAGGCATTTGGGTGATCCCCAGGAACAGAAACCATGTCAGTTATAAATACCTTTGGGAAAGAACCAAACCTGTCAGACCATTACAGGTGACAGAGTTGTACTCCACTGTTACTGCAGAGCTATCAGCCATCAGTTGCTGTAATTCAACCTAATGGTCACTTTGCCGATAATTTTTGGAGCCATAAGCAAGTCTTGCCACACGAAGAAAGGTAAAACATTAGTGTTAACCTTATTATTTTCTGGAAGGAATGTACCTGGTAAATTATGGGCAAACAAATAATTTTCACTGAAAGAAATGCCACTTGTTTCTTTAAAAATATCAGAGAGACTTCACTTAAAAGTACCCTTTTAAAATGTAATACCAGTTACACTACTTTCCCCTCCTTCTGATGAAACCAATGAAATAGAAAATACCTGAATAGTCACTCTTTGAAAAATGACACATCTTTTACTTATTTGCACTGTTGCTATTTGCAGTAACCAGTTTCAGATTGTTCCAGTCTTTCGAAAACAGCATGGAGCTGGAAACCCCTCCCCAATATATATTCATTTAGTAGTGAGGCCAGCTTTTGGTTTTAATAATTATTATTGACAAGGTTTAAGAGTTTGCTCTGCATAAACACCTTTGGATCCTTTTTCTGTAGAAAGTTGTCTAAGACAACAAATGCTCATTACATTGAAATAACAGTGTGTTCTGTAAGGCCTTATGACACTTTTCTCCTGTGTTTTTATGCTGCATGTTTGAGTGCACTGCTGCCCACAGTGCATTTAATACACAGCAGTTTCATGCTCCTTTTTTCTTGGAAATTGTTCATTATGTGCTTGTGTTACTTTCCTTCTTCGATGGAGTTCCACAAGAAACTTTCCTAGAACAAGAAGACAAAAGCAGAGGAACTCTCTAAGGTGCCACAATAGCAGGAACTTTCCAAGAAAAATTAGCAGTCACATGTCAAATAGGAAAATTACATTTCCTTAGATTCTAGTCATGTTTGTTTGCTAATCCGTTTCTTTTCTGATATTCCAGTCTTCTGGGCAAAAAAAAAATCAACCTTTTAAAAATTCTTCCTGTTAGAAAAAGGTGTTCTATTTGTCCTTGTGGATAAATGAGTTCTCTCTGCTGTGAATTATTCTTTTGATCAGCTCTGCTGCAAGATGATTAACACTCATTTTTGGGCCAGTAACATGTTTCCAGCATACAAGTTTCGAGGTCTGAAGCCTCATCATCCTGTAAGACTGGAGAGTGTTCTGCATGCTGAATCAGAGAGCCTGAGTTGCTGAAGGGGACATATTATATTTGTTAGAAGCTGAAGATATCAGGCTATCGTCCTGGAAAGCGATATTTTCAATACAGAAACATCACTTTGGAGGAGGGTTTATGCATCCTTTTTAAGCTTAATTTCTTGGGTTAATTGAAAATGGGGGCATCCATCTACATGTCTAAGAGGGCACAAAGTTTGAATATTTTAAGCATGAAAAATATCTGTAAAACATTTGAAACAATTTTTCTGTAACCTATGTAGCATATGTGTAACAGCTAAATTTATTTGGCAGACTGAGATTTGCTTCATAGGCTTCAAAACTTTGTTTCCAAAACATTTGAATTTAACATCTCTCAGTGTGTGCTTATTTGGCAAAATTTCTGAAAGCTTCAGCTATCATCTACCATGACAAAATTCTAACCTTGTCTAACATAAATGGAGTTCTTCATGCAAAGAAGTCAAGAAAAGAAGACCCAAACCGAAGAGAAACAAATTCACTGGGCAGATACTTTTGAATGTCATTTATGCACAGTATTCACTTCATTGTGATTGTTTTAGGTAAAAACCAGCAACTCTACATTACACAGAAGGTAATGTAGAGAATGTCTGATAATAAAACTGTCATATAAGTAATTTGCTTTCAAAATCATGCACTACAGACTTTTCTTTTTAATCAGGACAACTCTGAAATTCAGTTGGTTATTATGTTAATATTTTGCTATTTTTAATTCTAGTTAAAACTTTTGCTCATTTTCATCTTTACTTTATGTATTCAATACATGAGTGACTCAAGCCCTGGGGAAAGTGCTAATTACACCTAGCCACATCACACTGTGGGGAAAGTAGATACTGTTGGAGCTTAAACTGAGATTTATGCCTTTATAAACATAGGGTTTACATCACATTAGAATTAGATACAACTTGGACATTCTTATTATTAGATCTGCAAAACAATCCTGGTTATCTGTATGCAGGACAACCTCGTTAATGACATCCCATGGAAGAGAAGTGCTGTAACTGAAAGGATGTCACTTCAAATGAATTTTCCCAGCAGAAGCTACTGCTGAATCATCTTATTTCCTGTATATTGAAACAAATTGAAAGCAAGGACCTTTCCAGTCACAACATGTTGCTGGAAATTCAGTATTGGAAGCTATTCTGTGCTTTAAAAGCGCAAGAAATAAAAGATGCCTTAACTGCAGATACTGCATGTGCTGCTCCCTTTTCAGGTGAGATACACAGGAAGGCAAGAAAGCAGTCAGATAAATATAGTCTTTTGGAACTCAGGTACATTAAAAGGCTGAAAGTCTGGAAGAGCACTTTGAGATATACCTTCAGGTAACCTAAGGAGGAAACTGGGAGTTTGCTGACTTAAACACTTGACAAGAAACCAAAGTTGTAAAGCCAGCTCTGCTATCCTCATTATGTGTGGGATGTGTGGGATGTGTGGGATCCTGGAGCATAACTGGCTTTCAGCAAGCTGCAGTGTGGCTCTCTCCAAGCGCTGTGCTGGGAAGCTGTCCAAGGGATATTGACTTCTGGTTTTCTGGATCCAGGAAATAGCACTGTCAAGTCCTGAGGGTAAAACTAATCCCTATTTAATTAAGAATTTTGATTAACTGAGTTTGGGTAAACAGGATGGTGAAGTAACCAAAATATTTTGAAAGCAAAATACAGGAACTGAAAGGTAGGTCCCCATCCAGGTACTTGTCAGTAAAGATACATTCTTAGTCTCTCTGCTCTTGCAGCTTCTGGGGATTAAAATGCAGCCTCCTGGCTGCAAAGAGATCAGTGTGAGCAGAGATGAGAGAACACTTCAGTAGAATTCGTGTAAGGCACCTGTCAGCAGTGTTTTATAGCATTAGCTGTGCTACCAACTGTGTTATAAGAAAAAAAATGAGCCTTCGTACTGGGTCTGCTTGAGATGAAGTTAATTTTCATAGCAGCCTGGAGGACACTGTTTTGGATCTGTGACCAAATCAGTGTTGATAACACATTTTAGCTATTGCTGAAAAGTGTTTGTCCAGTGTCGAGGCCTTTTCTTTTTCCTAGTCTCCCTTCCCTAGTAGGCTAGCAGTGGACAAGAAGTTGGGGGAAGACACAACCAGGACAGCTGACCCAAGCCAGCCAAAGAGCTATTCTAACCCCATGTTGACATGATCAGCTATAAAAGCTCAGAGAAAGACAAAGAGAATAGGATGTCTGACATTTTTCTTCCCAAGTAACCATTGCATGCAATAACGCTCTGCCTTCTAGAAATGGCTGAATATTCACCTGCTGATGAGAAGCAGTGAATGAATGCTTTTTTTTTGCTTTGCTTACATGTGCTGCCTTGCTTTTTATTTATTAAACTGTCTTTATCTCAATCATGAGGTGTTTCTGCTTTTGTCCTTCTGACTCTCTCTCCGACCCCTCTTGGGAGGCAACTGGGTGGAGCTTACTTGCTAGCTGGGATCAACCCACCCCAATCTTGCAACAAGGCCCTAGCAAGTTCTTCTCTCTGCCTCTCCCTCCAAACCTTCACCTTTAAACATTTTTCCCTTTCAACTTATAGACATGAACAAAACATGCTCAAGAGATACTCGGTAATGGACCAAAAGAAGAAACACATAACTATGCAGTTGCATACTTAATTCAGGTGCCCAGCTGTGACGGCACTTGCAAAGGGGGTACTCAGAAGTTAAGACTGGCATCTTTTGAGTGAGCTGCTCCTTTGATTCTGATTTGTCAAAATGTTATTTAACGCACATGATGTAACTGCTCTGGTTGTGTGACTGACCTCTTTGGAATGCTGTGCCAAAGGCTGTCCTCAGTGGTAGCCATGCAACCTCATTGATTTTCATGCAATCACACTGGCGTGTTTGCAGACACAAGATCACCTCTGTGGCGTGCCCTCCTCCACTGCAGAATCACCCACTGTTTAGGTCTCATTTTTGTCATCAGAGCTGGTTGCTGCTTGCATAACTAATGTGTCACTGTATGAGTGATTCTGTTCTCCGGTCTGTACAAAGGCATGTTGTCCTTAGTCCATGCCAGGTCATCCCAGGAGAGCTTTCTCCTAAATCACTTCCTGTGCCTCCTCACTCATTAGCTTATCAGAATCCTCTTTCCAAATCATCAGATAACATTTGATTATTTTACTTTACAACAAAAAAAAAAATTAATTTTAAATGGAAATGATAGAGAAATGTTTTGAAGCACTACCAAAGTTCTTTGACAAAATTTTTGTAGGAGCTTAGTGTTCAGATCATTCTGTCACACTCCACAGATAGAAAGGCCCAATATGCAATTGTGGGCTGAACAGGCCCCTGATCCAAAAACCATGTTGATTCTTAAGGAGGGTAACAAGGGTCCCTGCTCCAGGAAAAAACCATGCATTTATTCCCACAGAGGATTGAACAGACCCCCACTCCACAGACAGAGAAGTCCTATGTACTAACACAAACTGAATACGCCCCTGTGTAAGGAGGGACACATAATGCTTTCAGCTCTGGACTCCTCAGCACAGGAGAGACCTGTGTCTCTTACAGAAGGTCCAGAGGAGGGTCACAAAGATCATGAGAGAGCTGGCCCACCTCTCCTGTGAAGAGAGGCTGTAAGAGTCGGGATTGTTCAGCCTGGAGAAGAGAAGGCTCTGGGGATACCTTCTAACAGCCTTCCACTACCCAAAGAGGGCCTATAGGAAAGATGGGGACAGACTTTTTAACAGGGTGGTAGGACAAGAGGTAATGGTTTTAATCTGAAAGAGGATAGATTTAGACAAGATGCAAGAAAAAATGAGGGTGGTGAGGCACTGGAACAGGTTTCTCAGAGAGATGGTAGATGCCCCATTCCTGGAAACATTTGAGGCCGGGCTGGATGGGGCTCTGAGCAACCTGATCTAGTGAAAGGTGTCTCTATCCGTGGCAGTGGATTTGGACTGGATGACTTTTAATGGTCCCTTCTAACCCAAACAATTCTTTGATTCTCTGCATTCCTAGGAGTGACTAAACAGGCCTCTGCTCACAGGATTGACACACACCATTTTTCCAGGAGGGTTAGAGAGGCCCCACCATCAGTTATTGTTATCACAGTATGTCACCACTCTCAGACTGTGTCTCTTCCTCTGTCTGGAATTCCCTGGTCCTTGGCAAATGAAGCAGTGAAGTAATTTGTGCCATTATTATGCACAGCCATCTCCTCAAAATGTCTTTTCAAAATATACCTGAATGCTTTATGCTCAGCCTGCAAATGAAGGACAGTTTTATAAATACCTTGATCCGCAATAATCTGTCGCTGTAAGTCCTCAGCAGCTTTAGTGACCTGTTGGAAGCAGAAGGATGAAAAACAGCAGTGAGGAGAAAAGTTTAATAAACACGCATTAGCATCTAGCATCCACCTTATAACCCACGAGACACAATTTAAATGATGGATGCTTCTACCTCGGTCCTCATGGCCGGGCTTCTTACTCACCCAGCCATGCAGAACTGCAGGGATCAGTGTTGACAGGGAGCCAGTTAACAGCGTCTTGATACAGTCACAGCCTGGGACATGGAGTGCAGCAGGCTTCAGGCTGCTTTAATGAACTCACAGCACATTGCACCTACACGAGAGCAGCTGCTCTTGTCAGCCCTGCCAGTTTACTCCAGTAGGTATCAGAATCCAGGGAGTATTGGCACTGGCAGTGCTGACTGCACTCATCAGAGCAACCAGCACCAGCCTCATGGCCTTTTGCCTGAGAGGAGCTATGTGATCCTATGTATAATGAGATGTTAAAGATGAGACATAATTTTGTCACTATGTCATCAAATCACTTTGATGGGATTTTAATGGGTTTTTGACTGGCTTCCTGCTTGCAGGATTCCTCAAGAGCATTCTCTTCCATTTTTTGCCCCCTTATGGGCAAGCTGGGTTTTCTACAACCTAGCTTGAGTCCTGAGGAAATTAGATGCTGCTGTTCACTGGAAGTTGATGTTGTCTAGGCCCAAGTCACTTGTTCTCAGAGAACAAAGTGAACTATGACCTATATGGTAGTGTTGGAATAAGGGAGATGAACTAAGCTTCCATGGGAAGCAGAGGACAAAAAAAATAACTGCATTAGGTTCATTGTTCAAAAAAGGCTTGATGGTTTGAATCAATTCAATCCACTTCAACTCTTTGAAATACAGATATATACTCTTAGTAAAACCTACATGTTAGATACCAAATTAGGCGTCTACCATTTCACTTTTCAGAGGACCATTGGTGTCTCACTGAGACTGGACATGGGGCTTTTAGGAAGTAGCTATAAGATGGAAAGAAACCTATTCTTGGAGGACAATAACTCCAGAATAAGGTTAGAGAATGTGCTCTCGGCTGGGTTAGGAAGACAAATTTTATAAGGTAAGGGTCAGGTAGCAGATATTGTCTGTGTTTCCCTCAGACTATGCTTAGCATCTGTGGATAATAGGCAACGAAAGTCCAAACTGCTGCAAGCTAATTTATGTCAACAAATGAAGCATAGGCATCCAGAACATGACCCAAATGAACCAGCTCTTCAAGGGTAGTGCTCAAAGCTAGTTACTGACTCCTGCCCTCAGCATTCTCCAACCAAGGAATGAACTGCTGTCCTTTGTCTCTACCTGTCCATCGTCAGAGATTACAATTCCCTCCTTTCTGTGGACTTACATGGTAATAAAACTGCCTGCACTTGGAAGTGTTAAGTAATCCTGATCATAAATTCTAAGAGAGGTGTTTTCCAAAACCAAGATAGTTTGTCAGAAATAGGAATGAATGGGTGGGGATGGGCTGAGGGTGGGAAATATTGCATATTTCAGGTGCAATAAATAGAATAGGCTTTTTTCTGTGCTCCAATCTTGTTCCTTGAACTGAGACCTTGCCAGGGTGAACAGCTGGGTTTATATAAGAACACAGTCCTGTTTAAGATGCTGAGGTGGGGTATTTTCCTAGGATAAATGAAAAAGAATAAAAAAGCCTGAACTTTATTAGCTATCCATGTTATGTGGCTGGGTGTATAGGAACAGCAAAAAGAAAAGCTCCTGTCCCTGAACAGGAATTTGCAAGACGAAGACCAAAGTAATCTTGGGAGGTACATTTCACACGGCTGTCATTCTATTGCCTGAATAGCTGTTCAGGGACTTATTAGTCACGATGGGCTATTCTGCTTGTCTTCCAGTTGCTCAATTAGAAGAGCATGGGTCTTATGTAAAGGCTTATGCCATATTTGCTGTGTTGGTACAGATATGCTGTAGCCCTGATATCCTATTTTCAACTTATTAGTAAGGTGAAAATAAAATATGAGTCGTCAATGTGCACTTGCATCCCAGAAAGCCAATTGTATACTGGACTGCATAAAAAGGATTGTCACCAGCAATCTAGGGAGGGGACTCTGCCCCTGTACTCGGCCCTTGTGAGACCCCACTGGGGTGCTGTGTCCAGTTCTGGGGCCCGCAGCATAAAAAAGTTGTCCTTATAGGCCTATTGGAGCAGGTCCAGAGAAGAGCCACAGAAATGGTTAGAGAACTGAAGCACCTCTCTTGTGGAGATAGGCTGAGAAAGTTGGGGTCATTCAGTCTGGAGAAGAGAAGGGAGTCTGTAAGAAAGAGGGAGAGAGACTTTTCACAAGGATATGTAGTGACAGGACAAGGGATTTTAAACTGAAAGAGGACAAACACACATTGGACATGAGAAATTTTTTGATGAGGGTAGTGAGATACTGGCACAGGTTGTTCACAGAAGTTGTGGATGCCCCATCCCTAGAAATATTCAAATCCAGGTTGGATGAGGCTTAGAGCAACCTGCTCTAGTGGAAGACGTCGCTAGCCATGGCACTGGGTTTGGACTGGAAGATCTTCAATGCTACCTTCCAACACAAACCATTCTATGATTCTATGATACTATCTAGTTCACTTCCCTTTAGGCGTCTAATCCTGTCTCCAGTCCAGCTAATTATTTTTTTGATGGTGGAAATGCTTTAACCATAATTTGATTCTTGGTGGAGGTAGGAACACTGTAAAGGTAAAAGGAAAATACAGATTTGTGGTCATATGAAAGTACAAGAATATCTATGAATGGAGTGATGTTTTCCGTGGATGCATATGATGTGATTTCAATCTCACATAAAGCAGATCCTGTCCTACATGTGGCACAGTTCAATTCAACCACTTGTGGAACTGCCCCAGAGGAAAACCAGCATGCAGTTGCATGAGCCCAATGCATGGGGCAGTAAGTTGTGACTCAGAGGCAAGAAAAAATTACTAGAGAAGAAACTTCGTATCACCTATGGCCTTGGAGAAAATTCTGTGCTGTATTTCTTTAGATAAGCTCAGAAACTGGAAATCCTTTATCCTGAAGATGGACTTACATGAATGCTGCCACTGCTTTTAAGAAAAAGGCTCATCGGTGATCTGATGGAAAGGGGGAATCAACTTGCGTCTTATGATGCGAGAAAGCTCATCATTTGCTGTCTCAAGAAGGCCAGTAGAGCAGTTCTTAGAGCAAACCCTTATACCTCTCAAGCTCTATCACATAGGCATTTTACTGCTATTCATTACATGTAAATGTCTCTTTGTCCCAACACAAACTTGCAGCTGTCAACACAGCCAACACTAACTACCAGGAAATGAATCTGTCTGAGAAGGAAACGTTGCAAGCTATCAAGTCCCCACAATGTGCTAAAACATCCATAGAGGCAGGCTGCCAGAAGTTTATTATAAACTATGGACCATATGTTCTTTTTGGCTTCCACGGTTTTGAACAAGGAAATGTGTCATCAAATAATCCCGAAGGGAGGGGAGAATGAACTGTGCAAAGGAAGAATCATAATGATACTTCACTGGGATGGTACCCCAACGTCTGCTTTCCTGAAGAGTGTGAAGGCTTAAAAGACCAATAGAGATATAAAAAGGGGGTTGTTACTAGAGTGTGGATAGGAATAAACTTGGCAGGAACTCCACCATATGGCAACCTCAGGAGATGTGATGGGTGTCTGAGGAAAACCTGCTATCACTCATGCTGGTTCAAGAGACAATAACTTTCTAACGTATGTATCACTCCTGGCTCTAGTCAAGAGAAGCATATGAAGGCATGTATGTATCACAAAACTCAAGATGAAGCAGACACGTGACCCCACCACCCAGGTTTGCTGACCATGCTGTTGAGCTAGCTCCATACACGCAGTGTAGATATGACTGGTGTTGGAAAAGAAATTATTCTGGTAAAATAGACCCACATAGGAAGGAGACTGAACTGAGACTACATCAATCTTTACCATCTCAAGCTGGTAACCTTTCTTTACAGGCTAATGTTTTTTATGCTGATACCAGACAGTGCAGATATCACTGCCTCTCCAACCCCAACTCCTGCTGTTGCAGAACACTGAACTCCATGGGTTGTGGCATATTTTTCTTTATTTCCCTGACAGCTGATGTCACTGGTACCCAGAATTACTCTCACAGTTCAGTGCAATGCCCTTTAGAGCTTGAAAACATGTTGACAAGCAGACACTAAGAGTGAATCAGCAGTGCCTCAGGTGAGGAGACGAATGAAAACAGAGATTATGGGACATGGTAGGAAGCTCCAAGCATATGCTTCAAGCATAGGCAAGGTTAGAATAGAACCTGAGTGTGTTCTTGGAAAGATGAGGTTGGCCAATTGACCGCAAAACAGAAGCACACTTATGAAAGACGAATAAACCAAAACATATTTCACTGAAGCATGACCTAACTAAAAGGAGGTAGATTTAGACTAGATATAAGGAAGAAACTTTTTGCAATAAGGGTGATGAAACACTGGAACAGATAGCTCAGAGGTGCCCTGTCCCTGGAAACATTCGAGGTCAGGCTGGATAGGGTTTTGAGCAACTTGATCTAGTTGAAATTGTTCCTGCTCACTGTAGGTAGCTTGGACTAGATGACCTTTAAAGGTCCCTTCTAACCCCAACTATTTCATCATTCTATGATTCTGTCTGAATCTCATTTTTCTTAGCTGCTTCACAGACTTGTGCTCTAGGAGGAGTCTTGGCTGACAGAGCAGAGGGGACAGATTCCACAGCACCTCCTCCTCTGGGGTGAATTAAGTTAATTTTCCACAAATTCAATGTATTTTTTTCACAGCAGTAATTAGTAAGCAATCCTTCTGTCTTTATCTTGATCCACATGCTTTTTTTCCCCTGTTCTGCCTTTATTTTTTTACCCTTTTCCACTTCTGTCCTAGGGAGGTGGGAAGTGAGCAAGCAGCTGGGGGGGAGCTAAGCTGTTAGCCATGGCCAACCCACCACAGTTCAACATCCCTACGCAGCATACACGTCAGACTTAACCAACTATATTTTTTCTACCTTATTTCACTGTCCCAGCTTTCATAATTTTTGGAGTCTCTTCTGACTTTTAGAGGCTTAAAATTATGTTGAACTTAAGACCTAATCTGAAACCCGCAGTTCTATGTGTTTACCTCTGACATTTTGGAATAAATATCAGCAGTCCTAATAAAAAAAAAAAAGCTTTAGTATAAACACTCCTAAAAATTCATTCATTAAGAACTTCCAGCAATTCTGTGCTTTGAGAAAGTACCTATAACTTTTTGAAATCTCTCTAAATACCTCTTCAACTTTGCCCAGTCAGAATAGTATTGGAGCTTCAGTTTTTGTATGTGCTGTAGAGACCTAGGTAAGAGATTGCAGTTCATTTCTTTGCATGGTGCATGATCAGTCTCCATGATGTGACCAAGACTTCCTTTGTCCTTTGGAGCACACACAGAGGGCACAGATATGGAGTTTTTCCTGGGCCTTTAAGGGGCATGTACACCTTGTAGTCAGGTACTGTTTGAGCTTAAAAGGTTCGTCTTTCCTACGCATGAAAACCATATATAAATGCTGTGTGGAGTCACTTCAACGAGATGCTTTTATTTCAAACTTAAATGCCACAAGTATCTTCTAACTAGGCATGACTATACTAGGAAATTCCTTTCTGTGTCTTGGCTTCCAATATGCTCTGCCTCAGAAGTGTGCTACTTCTTCGTTTTTCTGCATTGGAACTAATAGAATCAACACGGTGCAGCTGTGAGAGTGACTCAGCAGAATAGTTGTGAATCTTCATGCGCATGACATCCTGTGACAAGAAGAATCTCACATTTTGAAGATTTAAAATGTCTTAGTTTCATTAATTTTTTCCTCAAGGGGAGCTAAAGTTAAATAGGTGACAGTAAAACTGAAATTCTACTACAATAATCTGTCAAGATAGCAAACATGAAAATTATATCAAGAACATGTTACACTTCAAATTTTATTGAATTCATAATTATTTTCATACTTTCCAGGCAAGATTTAGGAGTTTCTAAAGCAAGGCTTAAATGCGAAACATATGGCAGATGAAGTGATGCTAATAACAATGGGGACTAATGAGAAGAGAAATGTTTTGCTAACAAGCATATCTTACTTTGTAGATTTTTCCTCAGGATTAAGGAATAAACTTGGAATTCGAGATCTGGAGGAGCAAAATGATAGAAATGCTTCAAGATCTGAGCATTTAACCTCTAAAAGCCCTGGGTGAATGGACTGTGTGAAATTTCCTAGCCTTTTACATTTGCTAGGAAAAAACACGATCAGTGATTGATGCAATTATGGGTTCTGGTTGGGCCTTTTGTAGGCTTTGTTTGGGATTTTTTGTTTGTTTGTTTTGTTGGGTTGTTTCATTTTTTTTTTCAGAGAATCTTGAGAGTTCTACAAGGCCTGACAAAACCAGTAATATTTGCCTGCTTGAAAATACACGTCTGAGTGGCTTTAGGTGGTTAAGTTTTCATCTGCAGCTCTGTCTTTCTGCCTCTACAGCAATGCACAAGGGTTTCTAGAGGTTTAATAGACCTCTTTCACATGTGTTCCCTCATACCACGTCAAACAAAGATACACAACCTCCAGTTGACTCTGTTGCACCAAAGTTCCAAATTTGCAGATATTTGACTTCCATATTAACTGTGGCAGAGCGAAAAGACAGCCTGCAAACAAGCTGTGATACAAATGCATTCTGGCTTTGAGTTAGCCAACAATCCATGCTGAAAGAAAGAGACATTAGCAAGAGGAGGTGTTTCCCCAGACCTTTTAGGTTAGGTTATTGTGGCTGGTGAGGCTTTAGCATCTGGATAGGGACTAGGCTAAGGATGGAATATATCATTATGTTGGGAAGGTGCAGCAGTGAGAATTCAGCTTGGGAGGCAGAACACAGTGGATAGCTGCCATGTGTAAAACCTGAGGGTTTTCAGCTGTTATGTGTACTCTAATCTTTCCTACCTCTGATGTTCCCAGGACTGTTTTCTGGGATGAGGACTGATGGGCACAACCATTGCCTAGCTTTAAAAAAAATTGGGATGATCCTGAGCCCCTGCTGAGGCCAGTACCCAGATCAGTTATCGGTTAAGAGAGTGCTCATTGGTCTTGGCCAGAGCTTTCACAGTGCAAAGGTCCAGGCCCATAACATTCCTACCTATTGTTTGAGTCACTGTAAGTAGACTTAGCCAGTGAATTCACCTTGGTGAGTGCCCTTGTCTTTCACCACTTAGGAGGGTAAGTCTCCACCTGTGATAACTTCTGAACTCCTGTTCACACTCCTGCTTCTTAGGCTTCATGGGCAAACTGCGTCAAACTCCAGGAATAAGGACAAACATCATCCAATACTCATGTGACTTCCTTGGAAAATTGTACCTCCAAATAGTCCAACGAAAGCCATCATTGTCCTTGCATGCCAGTACCCCAAGCTCCTTTCAGCACTATTCAGTCAATGGTTTCTGAATTTCTGGAGTTCCTCGATATTTGTGAACTTATATTTCTTCTGCCTTTGATATTCTATTCCATCATGAACTTCAACTTTTTCTTCATTAAGTGCAAAGTCCTGCACCTGGGGGGAAAAACTCTATGCACCAGTATATACTGAAGGGCATCTTGGCAGGAAAAGACGTTGGGGTCCCAATGGACACCAAGCTGAGCCTGAGCCAGCAATATGTCCTTGCTGCAAAGAAATCAGATGGAATCCTGGGTTGCATTAGGCCAAGGATTTCCAGCTCGTCAGTCTCCTCTACTCAGCCCCACCTGCAGTATTGTGTCCTGTTCTGAGTTCCTCAGTCCTAGAGAGTCATGGACACACTGGAGAAAGTTGAACAAGGGGTCACAAGGATGGTTAAGGGGCTGGAGCACCTCACATGTAATGAAAGGCTGAGAGAGCCGGAACTGTCAAGCCTGAAGAAGAGAAGGCTCGAGGGATACCTTAAAGGAAGGTGCAAGGAGAGCAGTGACAGGGTCTTTTCAGTGCTGCCCACTGATCAGAGGTGATTGGCACAAACTGAAACACAAAAGGTTCCCTCTGAATATCGGGAAATACTTTTTTTCCTGTGACAGTAACCAAGCACTGACAGATTGCACAGTGAGGTTGTGGAATCTCCATCCCCGGAATTATTCAGAAGCTCACTGTACATGGACTTGAGGAACTAGCTGTAGTTAGTCTCACTGTAGTGTGGGGGTTGGAGCAGATGGTCTCCGGAGACCCCTTCCAGTCTCAACTGTTCTGCCATTCTGTGAACATCTGGAAGCCTTTTCTTCAAAATGCTACCATATAAAGGCCTCATATAAAGTTGCTGCCTATGGACATATGTGGCTAATTCCATGGTTATTTGTAGCAAATTCTCGTCATGTCATAGTGATTTTTTGCAGACTCAAAGGCTTTGTCCACAATGAAAAAACCCCTGTTTTCTGAAAGTCTATTTTAGCTGCCCAGAGGAGGCTTAATCACAGTGTTAGGGTTATCTTGCAGCGAAAAATCCACCTTCCACCTCCTAGTGACATTCAGTTGAGATTTAGACACTGAAAACTACTTGACAGGGTAGGTATTTAAAATACTGCTATAGATGATGGAGAAATGAATCCTCATTCAGTTGCCTCAACACAGTGTGTAATGTCATTGGGATTTCCTGGGAAAGACACCTGCACGGGGATGGCTACCGTGATAAAGAGCCTGTAGGAAATCCATGTATTTTTAAAGACATGGTTGGAGACTCAAATGGGTTTGCAGGTGTCTGGGTGTATGAATCCCTACACTGATGAGTACAGTCAAGAGTAGAGTAGAAGGCAGTTCGGTAGAGATCTGCCACTAGGAAGGGGGTCCAGGTATCCCGTATCTAGTCTGGGTGCCTGTTGCTAGTCCCATCTGCACTGTATTCACAGTGTGTTTATGGGGCTGGTAGCTTTGTCATGGTGCCTATAGCATGCCTACGTACTCTTGAAGGGCTACCTAAAGGACCAGGAAGAATATCCTGGCTTATTTACCTTGATTAATTGGCATCTAACAAAGTAGTGAGGGCAGTTAGATTTCTGATTGTAAGTAATGGCATTGCAATGAAATGCAGTGTGGGAGAGGGCCCACCTACCTTTGTGAAGCCTCTGTTAATAAGGATATATCCTAGCTTAGGGAACAACAGTTTTCGGGATTCAGATGTGGCACAGCTTGTTATACCTGCCCATTGCAAATGTGTGGATAAGAGCATTCTTGAATTAAAAATTCATCTTCCAAAAGGTGAAGAAGTGACTGTGTATCCTCACAGTGAAAGCCAAGCACAGGCCGAAGCAAAAGCATTTGGTTTGTGTGGGAGGAAACCTAGGCCAGTGATACAGAATTACCTCCCACACTTTGGCTGGTATGTGTCACACTTTGAAAAGGGTACTAAACATTAGATGAGACAACAGAGAAACTTTCAGTCAACTGGCATTTTGTTCTGCTCTGTCTGCACCCCCTACACTTCTCTGAATGCCATTCCAATATTTCCCTTTTGGCAAAATTCTAAGTTTGTTAAATCCTCCATTGATCCAGTGAAGTTCCTGCAGGTCTGCTTGTTCTGCAGGTGACACCTAGATCTCTCTGTCAGGGTCCTGGGAGGGCACTGCTCTCCCCATTCCACCAGCTTCCTTCCAACGCCTGGCCTTCACCTTACCATGAGCAATCTAGGCGGTGTCCCATGTGTATGCCGAGATCCTGTGATTGAAAACTTTGGTTAAGGATGCAGGAGAGTTCAGCCTTGAAAGTGTGGTCGGTAAGGTGCCAAGGATAAGGACATAAGACACGTTCTACCTTGTCCTGTTGCCCATCTGACCTAATCCTGCATCTCAAGAGAGGATGTGAGCCTGGCCTGTGCAGTCAGTGGTTTAAGGGTACTGGTGATAAATCCCTATGTTGTCCTTTTACTATCTTTTTGTGTACTTGCTTTCCAAGAACATACCTATTAGCCTTTTGGACCTGCCATATTTCTGCCTGCAGGGTAGAGGCGTATGCATGAAGTCTAAGGGCAGAATAATTTTCAGGTCAGCTAGTGCACTAAAGATAAAAAGTCAACCCAATTCCTTTACCTCCTTGTTAAATCCAAATCTATATATTATAACAAGCTATTTCATCGCTCAGAAAAAACCCCTATATCCCATCCCACAAGGAGAAAATGAACATACCCATCCTCTTCGCAAGAAATTCTGTAAGCCCACATCAGAATACTGACCACACTATATGGTTTTCCTTTCCTGGCTTTGGCTGGTCCTTGGTTATTAAGAGAAAAACAATGAAAAAGAAATCTAGGCCTTCCAAAGGCAAGTACTACTGGGGTAAAAATAATTTCTGTTAGTGCAACTGAAAACAAAATTTGTCCCATTCTTATCCTTTTTCTCCCATCAGCCTCCCACTTCTGTGTTTCATTTATCCTCTCCCTCCTGCTGCAAGGTTTTCCTTAAATCATATCTTCCCTCAAGGCTTTGCTATGTGTCTTTTCCAAAAACATTTTGTGTTTGAATTCCTCTGGTGCATTATAATTGTCTGAATGAGGTAGCACATTTATCAGGACCCAGACTCTGTCTTTTAACTCGGAGTGGAGAAAATTTATAACGCTATGGAATTATTTACAAGTTTAAGCTCTGTGCCTTTTCTTTTCCTCTGATAAATATGATTTTTGTTCTCATTAATGATCATGGCAGCATGTCACATTTGTAAGCTGTTATTGTGCCTTCTGATTACAGCAGCACCTCTAAGCCATGGATCTGAAAAAGGTTTGCAGTCTTGTAATACTCCTTTTAATAGACAGGTAGTTTATTATTGCTTTGTGAAAGACACTGAACTTCGGTGGTTTACTGAAGTTTTGTCAACAACCAGACTAAAACCGAACCCAAACATCTCGTGTTTCTTTGTGAGCAACTTGAAGTGAGATTCAGCTCAGAAGTAATTTCAGGACTGGGATGTGCTCTTGGGTGCAGAGAGATGCTGATTTAGACCAAAGCCTAGTATTTATATAATAGAAGTCGGGTCAAATGAATCACAGTGTTGGTTGCCATGTCATTACTGAAACTTAGGAAGTTTCTTAAGGCAGAAAGAAGACTAAAAAAGGATTTGGTTATGCTTCTCTTGCCAAGGTGTTCCAAGTCAGAGGACCAGTGCTGCATTGCTAGGGTGCCCGCAGGCTGGGCTGGGGCTGTGGGCTGCCCAGGAGCAGCAAGTGGCCTGGCTGCCTCCGGTTAGACCCGCTGAGCATGACTGCTTCAGCTTTGCTGCCCTCTGCCCTGCACAGACCTCCAACTGTGCCCCCGGAACTCCTCTCTCAGGGTGTGCAACACAAACCCTGGGCTTCCCGCTGTGGAAACAGCTTCCCACTGGGCTGAGACCCACAGCCTCACATCTGCTATGGATCTAAACAGGGAAAAACCCCAGGTGAACTGAGTAGGGATTATGGTTTAGGGTCTTCAAGGGACTCATCCCATCGAACTTGGAAGAGACCCAGGGCCTAGGGCTGGGTAGCCTTTCTGGCTTCATGGCAAGATACTCTCTCAGCAAGATGCTTCTTCAGTTTTATACAGCAAGGCAGATGTGTTCTGTGATGCAGATGTAGTCAGACAAGAGTAAATAAGCAAAGCACAGAATTTTGTGTATTGATTTACACATCCTGAACATTGCAGCTCTTTAGAGAAAGGCCATATGAAGATTACTCAACCCAGGTCTGCTCTGCTCCAAAGCTGCTGCTGCTGACCAATATTTAATCAACTCAGACAGTAAAACTAATGGGATGAGAAGAAAAATATTATCACATTTTTAGAAGGATAAGGATGTGCTATTTGAACTGAAATACTGTACTTTCATGCTTTCTGAGTTTTTCCTGCAATTTGAAAGACATTTTCAGCCTGTGCAAATGTGATGTGGATACTTAACTAAGAGTAGAACCCTCAAGAGTTTGAACTGAGATAGTACCAGATAAGTCAGTTGCCTTAAGCAACTAAATTTTGGATGAATCTAGTCCAAGAAACACAAAAATATAATCAAATTTTGACTGAAGTTGTCTAGACTGATAACTCACTAAAGGGCATTTCATATTGTTAGGTCAGCGTCAGCTGCAAGGCAAGTGAAATTGCAGGGTTTTTTTGAAATCGAATTAATGAATAAATGAAGGATATTCTTATCTTACACATGAATGGTAATTTCATGGTGAGGGAAAATTGTACATCCTATCCCTCAGCCTCACACTGCTGGCTAATCAGTCCTGATGACACTGGGGATTCCCATGCACTGATGTGCAACCAGCAGCAGATGAACTTAAATGGAAGGACGGGATCTGGGTTATTTCAGGAAGATTTCCCTTTTCAGCTAAATGTCAGCATTACTGAAATTCAGACAGATCAAATATTGTTTTCTGATGAGCCAAATGCCGATTACTGCAGTTGTCACAGCAGCACAAAACTGTCCAGGCCCCTACTTTGCTCCACATGAGATATGAGTGAAAGACAACCTCAATGAATTGTTAATGTATTCACTCTCCAGACAGGTCAAATCGTAACCAATCTCATGCTCGCGGCTGTTACTTTGACAGCTGGCTCAGTGTGGACCATGCAGCTATAATTTGATCTGATAACTGCTGTACAGAGGAGGTGATAAAGGCATGCAGAGAGTCACAGGAGCTGTGAAAGGAAGGGGTCAGGCTGAACAGGCCCCTCTTTGAGAAGGGTGGACCCCATCACAGGAAGGGCCCTGTGCACAGGGGTTGCTGGGGACAGACGGGGCAGTCTAACATTGTCTGCGCTCCCAGGAGCCTGGCTTTGCAGTGAGTGTCGGCCAATCCTCCCGATGTCCAGCCTTGCCTGATGGATGAGGTGTTCAGAGGCAGCTCTGCTGGTGGATCTAGACTCAAAATAAGGCACTTCTTTGTCAGGCAAAGTTTCATTACACACATGGCAGCACTCCCGCTGCAGTTTTTAGTTTGGAGATCTTTTCTACAAAGTCTGGGCTTGCCAGTGTGTTTTCTGCAGCATTTCTTCTCTCCAGCAGAGACACAAAGATCTTCAGGAAGCATTTTTTTATTTGTTGCCACTGGTGAACACCCTCTTGTGCATGAAACACCCTCTCTTTTATGTAATTTTCCTTTTAATACTGCAGTTGTAATTATGCTTTTAGTAAATTGTTATTTCAACTCATAATCCCTCATGTATTGTCCCTTCCTTACTAAAAGGGGTGGGGGTAGGGGGGCAGCTTATTTGGGGTTTAATTTCGTTGCTGGGGCTAAACCCAGCACATTTAATGGATGCCCAATGTAGGGCTCGAGGGAGAAGTTGAAATAATATTTTGAAGGAAGTATTTGTGTATTGGGTACAGAACTCTCTGGTTACAGTGCTCCATCTGTTCATGTGGGTGTGGTACCTAGCACAGTATATATTCCTGTATGTGTTCCTCCTGATAATAATTATCAAGGTAGGGAGAGGGAATAGGAATGCTTTGGTGATGTACTGTGTGACCTGAGTTTATGACATGATAATATCAAGGTCAATGGGGGTCATTTGGGGTGTGAATTCAGTGTTGTCCTGGCCTTGGCTGCTACCTTTGGCAATTCATTGATAATAGTACCCAGCTGGTGGGGGGGAACAGGAGAGGATGACTTTTCCCAGCCTTTTACCCTCTTATCCTCATTCAGGTCTGCTACAACAGTTTTTGAGAAATTTGAATTCCCTTTGGTTTTTAAGGACAGCATATCCTTGCTGCTAAATCTGCAGTGTCTCTCTGTATGGTCTACACTGTGTTTAGAGTCAGGACAGAGATTTATAGGGAAGTTGTCCAGAGACCTGCCTCAGGGGTGGATAGCCCTGAGTAGCACGGAAGGTGAGAGAAAATAGGCCAGCTTTTGAAGAAGAATTCTGCTCCAATGATTTGGGAGTTCACCTCTGAATGAACACAGGACCCTGATAAAATGGCAGAATATTTGAAAGAAAAATGCTGTGGCAGTTCCGGAGAGGAATGAAGATGTGCTGGGCTCTGGCTACTGCCTACTAAACACTGTTTGTTACTGTACAGCATCTTCAGACGAGGGGAAGGAAAGCAGACCAACAGGCATCATAGCCACTGACATGCAGCTGAACCTGAGGGACAACCCACATCAGTAGCTGTTGCCCCTGTTAAGGAAAAGAAATCCAAGACCAAACCAATTCTCGTAGGGGGTGATGAAGAGGAAGCAGGATCCTCCAAACCAGTGGAAGAAACAGGACCGGTGATAACCACCTGATCCTTATCCCTGGGGGAGCCCCTATTGACCTGGCTGCTCTGATGCTGGGATATCATGGCCAATGGTGTGGCACTAGATGGTAGTGAAGCCAAACAACTGGGATCCCTCTCCCAAGCTGCTGATATTGACCAGGGAATCAGGAAAAGACCAGAAACCTGCAGCCTCTGTAGACAACTCTTGTCAAGCGTGAGGGAAAGATACCCATGCAAAGATGAGTTTTTAGTGTGCCACGAAGGGTGTAACAACATGGCACAAGCTGTCTGGTACCTGAGAGAATCAGCTGTGCTGGAGATAATATTTTTAGATAATGAGTGATTCCCTAATAATCCAGACAGCACCCAATGCACATAAAACATGGGGCGGAAATTCATATGGAATGCGCCAGCGTTATATGCCAGCTCATTGGGAGTGATGTCATTGAATGAGGGAGAACAAGAAGTGGAAACTTTGGTTGGCACACTCCAGACATGTGAAGAAACTGTCTCCATGCTGTTAAGGGCCTACATCTCTTCTGTGGAAAGACTGAATTCTTTTAAGAATTTAAAAGAGGAAATCAAAGAGGGCCACAAGAAACTTAGGAGATTAAAGAGGAAATTTTCCATGCTCTGCCAGTACAGACCAGAGTCTCTGTTACAAAGCAACAGCAGGTGCCCCCCCATTCAAGAGAAAGGGTTCACTCCTCGAGGTAACTTGGGCTTTTACCTATATGAACGTGGAGAACACACGAGGGAGTGGGGTGGAAAATGCACCTCTGCCCTAGCAGCCTGGGTTGAGAGGAGGAATGACTACCACTGTAGTGCACAAGGCTTCTCTTTTGCTTTCCGAGAAGATAATGATGAAAAAATTGAACAGTAGATGCAATAACAGACTTTCCTTCTCCCTGCTCTTGATATGATCTGGCAGTCTGGAAGGGCACTGATGGAGCAGTTTGGGTTATTGCCAATGGACTTCCACTGTACATTGGGTCTGGAGTCTGAGATCAAGGATTGTCCTGAAGTACAGGAATTCAGGGCCAGGATTAGATACTGACAATACAAATTTTACTTGAGGGGACCAAACCTTAACCAAGGCTGCAAACTGGCTCTCATGATGCTGAAGCCCACAGGTTTGACCTGAATTCTTTATTGGCTGCAAAACTTCCATAAAGAAGGCAGGACAAACCATGAGGTAGCTCATGGTGGCTAGTGAGCCCTCATCTCCCAAACCACCAGATGTAGCCATTCACTGGATATTTGAAAAGCAAGGCATGTGAGTAGAGAATTTTTCGTAGTAAAGCAGCAAGTGAATTTTCCGATCTTTCTTCATTGCCACCGGTAGGTAATATATCCAATATGCCACATCAGATAATGAGAATTGCTTATCTCCTCATTTTCTCTGTTCAACACATGTATATCTTCTAACTTCTGAGACATGACAATGGTCAAAGTGTGTTTAAAACAGCAAAGCAAAGTTAGATCACAGGAGTTTGCATTCTGCTTGCAAACGTGGTCTTGTTCCAGGAGAAAGCCACAGCGCTGGGCTGCAGGACACATCTCAGCATGTTTCCTGCAATTAGGGAAGGAGCTGTACCGAGCCGCTGAGGATCAGCAGGGCTCTGCCCTCGCTTTGCGGCTGTTCCCGGGAAGAGCAATGCTAATGTTCTGAGGCCACCTACTGTTTGCTTCCAACACCTACAGGTTGATGTGTAGGATGCTGTCCAAGAGAGCGGGCTTGTCCTAATGACCAGAAAGTATTCCCAAGAGCCCTTAAGGATGTCAAGATACATCAGAAAGAGAACTTGCTCTACTTTAATTGCACTGCTTTATAAGTATAATCATCCCCAGCTTGTTAAGATGATTTTTCAAGGAAAATAAATACTGCTATCTTGATAATTTTTTACTTCATTAATATCCTCTGCAATCTCTCTCTGCAAGAATACCCTTAAAAGTGCCAAATCCTCCCAGAGCTTCCACTTTCAAGTACTCAGGAGGAGTCTGGATGCACAGAATGAAATCCTAGCTCCACTGACTCACAAGCAATTATTCCCTTTTGCATGAATAGAGCTAAGTTAGGGTTTTTCTCTCTCTCAGTTCATCATAATAGGAATTTGCTGATCCCATGCTGTTAAATCCATCTGCTGCCTCAAGCTTTTACTTGAAGCACAATGAATAAAAGAAGGAAAGAAAAAAGGAGGAGGAGAATCAGAAGCTGTTATCCACAAAATACCCTAGACTGAAAGCCCCAAGCTGAGCCCCTGGAGGCCAGCTACTGCTGTACAAATGGAAAGAAAGCCGAAACTCCAGGCACTACAGTCTTCTGCCTGTTACTAATAGCAGGATTCAGTTGACTCTAATACACAGGGACTCCCTTCCATTTACACATTCGTTACACATTCTCAGCTGCTATTTAGGCATTGACTCCCAGTTCATGTTGTAACACAGGTCCCACTTTTCTTCCACCTAAATGGGGTCAATTGGATGCTCAGTCCTTTTCTTTCAGCATCATCTAATGTGCAATAAGACATTCAGGCCTGTTCACACCAGTCTCTCTCACCAGCATCTGGCTTGTAAAGGCTTCAATGCATCAATCAATCAATCAATCAATCAATCATCAGTCAAAGCATCAATGGCTTATTCTTTTTTGTCAATTCTGCTCCACTAAAGCTCCCTTCTATTTAAACCACATTCTCCAGAGACCTTTAGGAATCAATTTTCCTAAAGTTCTCTCTCCTCTGTTAGCTGTTCCTTGGCTGGATAGCATGTCCCATTGTGCAGAAGCACTGCTGTCTCCAGATCCTAACAGAGAAGTTACCTAGCAGGCTCTGCAGAGGTCCAATCACTGATTTCTAAGGAAAATGAAACAACTTGGAGCATGTATAAGCACATATTCTAACACATTTAAAATATTATGCAAAGAGGAAAAACATGGAAAATTATTATTTTAAACCTCATTGTAAAAAATAAGCTTGTTTGGTGAAGTCCAAGAAAGTCACTTTCAGAGACTGAAAATTGTAAATCCTCTATTGGTTTCTTCACTCATTGCAAAGAAGACCTTAATACTACGACTTAAGAGTCGGTGGTGGATGCGTGGCTGGGAAATCTGATGTATGCACTTCCTGTCCTCACCATCAATGCAAGATAATTAGAAGTAGCTTGCCTTGAATTATTTTTTTCCTTTTCAGTAAAAAATATTACAATTTTTTTCCCTAAATTCACCTTGGAGATTACAGGACCATGCTGAATTTAGAAAACGAAATAATTTCTGAAATGACAGCTAAATGCTACCTGGGTACCAGCAACCATGACCTGATTACTCTGAACTTGTAAAGACAGAGATGGTCCCAACTGTAAGACACATATTTTCGGTTTTGTAGGGGACATAGTTTTCAGTCTAAGAAAAGTTATCAGTGAAACAGAGCAGGAGAACAGTGTAGCCATGAGAAAGCAGATGAAATGGAAGAAGAGTAATAGATTAGACTTACACTTTAGAATGAGGCAGGGCTCAGAGGTGGCATAGAAAATGACAGCTTGGTGGCTTAGGCAGTGTGCTCTTCGATGGTGGGCACCAAATTGAATATGCCTTAGTGGCTGTGTGCAACAAATCATCAGCAGTAACAGTGCTGCCATGTGCAGCAGACAGGAGCCCTTAAGCAATCAGGATAATAAAATTCCACAGTGTTGGCCTCAAGTCCCTTCTTCAGCAGAGGTCAGCCAGTGGACAGGAATGATGAAAAATAGAAATGTGAAAACAGGGAAATAACACTATGTAAAATGTAAACAATGCATGAAACTAAAGAAATGAAAGGGGGAAAATATAATAGTGCTAGCAGTAATGAAACCCTAGCAATGGCAAAGTCCTGTTATTAGGTGATTTAATGTAAAGCTGGTGTATTAAAGGTTATATGTATGGAAGGAAATGTTAAGAATATTTCCATTCTAATCCAGGTTTCCATTCTACTGCTAAAGATAGTGATATCTCTCACTTGAACTCTTTGGAGCATTTAACTTGCTTTGTCATTCCTGTTAAAAGGCAGTACTGTACTGCAGAACGTGAACTGAATGGATGAAGCCTTCGGTAAGTGGGGTTACATATGTGCTGTCTTTTCAGTGTCAGCACTCCTAAAACTACTGAAGAACATTTCACTAAGTCATCCACTTCTGTGCTGCCACTGTGAAGCCACAGAGCCTCTAACATGGAGCATGTGAGCCAGGTGTCCAGTGTCCACACTGCTTCAAGGCAGTCTGAGAGGAAGCTGTCTAGGCAATTTGTGCACCTTGGCAGCAAAGAATGTGGGACCCCTCCAGGAGGGACTAGCACTATGCCCCAAGGTTTATTTTATGACCCTCCTTGATACGGATCCAAGCAGGAAGGCAGATTACAGTTCAGAATCAAAAAAGGAGGGTGTCCCTTATTCTGTGTAAAGCTGTTAAACATAACATGAATCACACCTCAGACGTGAATGACTGATTCTATAAAGTATAAGCCCATTAAAAGTTTAAGCTGTTGAATTGCTTCATTCAGTGTCTCAGTTTATTGCAGATCAAACTACAGACCAACGCAGTCACCACAACAAACAGGAACGTGCAGACAGAATGACTGATCAGGGTTGCTTAGTATTCTCAGTCCATCCAAGCTGTGTTTTAATACAGCCAACAACAAAGTTACACATGTAAGTGTCAGTACAAGGTGGTAGCGCCCTGCAGAGAATACACAGCATGGGAGAGTAACTCCTTAGCAGCAGCAGTTGTGAAACGATTTACAGACTGTGCTGGACAAACAGATGTGGTGGTAAAAAGAACTAGTATTACTGAATCTGTAATCAGGGTAATAATTGGTAAACGTTGTCAGACTGCTCTTTCCATTGTGTATTTAGGATAAATAAACCCAGCACTGGAGTAATGCATCCTTTTAGGAGTGCTTAATAGTATCTGTAGGTGATCAATAGAGAGCCACAGAAATATCTGGGGGCAGAAGGAAATTCTTCTCTGGGACCAAATTAATGAGCTTAGTGTTTTTTGTTGGTTAGAACAAAACCTTACAAATTACTTGCTTTCAATCTATAAGACCATTACAGAGTATGCTCTCTTGACACAGAGGAATGCTGAAATTTATAGAATTAGAGAGAAAGGAATAAGAATCAATGCCAGAAGATGGAAATAACCATTTGCAAATAAGAAATTAGGCAGAACTTTTTCTGCTGGAAGCAACTGACGTTATCGGAACAAGCCAGCAAGGGAAGGAGTGGGACTACACTCAGCTGCTGCCAACCAGCACCCTCAGATCCCTGTCTGCAGGGCTGCTTTCTCCGGGCAGGTCTTCTTGCACTGCCCACTTGACTCAGGACACACTGGAATTGCCTGCTCCTGAGCTTATAAAAAGATGGTTCCTACAGACTGACCAGCCCTGAAAAGTGAAAATACTTTGCTAAATATCTCCCTGAATAACTCAAAGCTTTCTCTTCTGAAGGCCAGGGTAGCAATTTTGCTGTCCTTTATTCTTATTTCACTGAAAGTTTTAAACTCAACCCTTTTGTCATCACTGTGGTCAATATGGTCTCCTGCCATCACATCAACCACATCACCACTAACTGTAAGGACTGTGCAATGAAACCTCTCCCTTACATATAGCATCAATACCTTGTTTGTGCTGCCTATCCCTCCTGTAACCCTCCACCCCACCCCTCCGATCATGGGACTGGAGAGGACCCTCCATCTTCTCCTATAGGATGAGAATTTCCCCAGTTTTCTTCACCCTGCTAGCCCCAGAAGGAAGGTAGAGAGAAGGTTACACCCAGTGTACATGTTTAAATGCTTATACAAATATAACAGAAATTATGTGCTCGTACAGCCACATAATTTAAGTACTTCTGTAACAGAAGGTCCAAATAAATTGTAATACATGCAGTTTTACTAACAGTCAGAATTTCTAATTAACCCAAGTATAAATCATAAAGTTCTGTAATTGTGAGTTCCATGCCTTGAAAGTCACCTGGTGATTCATGGATATTGTCAAGTTGTGCGAAGTTCGCAAGACTTATGGACATCGGAACAATTGATGTTAATGAGCAATATCTGGCATCTCCTCATAATTAATACTCCCCAGTCACCAGCAGTAGCACAACCACCATTCAGATTGACATTTCGTTCAACCCATTTCCAAAACATTTTTACCTGTGGTAATTGCATCTACAGAACAAGTCATGTACAGAACTAACCATGTGCAGTATGCATGTACTATTGTACTCGAGACATTGCCAAACTAAGGGAAAAAAACCCCAAAATAAAATATTAGTTGCTAATTTACCATGCTCTTGTTTACTTTTTTTTCAGTGTTTTGGTCTCTACTATAGTAAGTCTAAAGTTAAAAATAACTCTCAATGCCAGTTCTTCCCCAAGGAGGAATACTGGCTAGGAATCTCACTTGTTTCTCAAACAATTTGCATCTTTTTCAGAGCATTTCCTAGGAAGCATTCAAAGACTGTGTGCTTGCATAAAGACACTGTGGCCTTTCAGTATAAAAAGGGGACCTACTGGAATGATGGAAACTTTTCACCATGGTCTGCCATGACAGGACGAGGGGCAACACTTTTAGATTGAAGGGGGGTGGAGTTTGGTTGGGAGTAAGAAAGAACTGTTTTTACAATGAGGGTGATGTGACACTGGAACCAGAGTTGTGAATGCCACGTCACTGGAAGTGTTCATGATGAAGCTGGCTTTGAGCAACCTGGTCTAGTGAAAGATAGCCCTGCCCACGGCAGGATGGGTGGAACTGGATGATATTTAAGGTCGCTTTTAACTCAAAGAATTTCACAATTCTTTGATTCTAATGAAAAGATGGGAAAGAATATGAGGGCATAACAATCTGCATGTGTGAATAAGCTGATAAAAGCACTTGCCTGGGGAAGTGGTTGAATCACCATCCCTGGAGGTATTTAGAAGGCATGTAGATGTGACATTTAGGGACATGGTTTAGTGGTGGATTTGTCAGTGCTGTCTATATGGTTGGATTCAATGATCTTAAAGGTCTTTTCCAACCTAAATGTTTCTATGACGCTATGATTCTCTGTATGCGGAATAGAGAGACAGTGAGGCATTACTTATCCTCTAAGGAAAGGACAGTGTCTATCAATGTGGGAGTGGTTATGTGTGACTCATTAATTCATCACTCCCTTTAGCTGTCTTGCAAGTTTACATCAACTTGAAAGTCATGTCCCTTTTGTAAGTGTGACAAAGTTCCCTTTGAGGGGAGTTGGTCAATTTGTGTTCCGTGGTGATCATTATAGCAATTTCTTGCCTGCTGCTAGTATTTCAATACAGAAGGCCAAAACTGCTAGCAGTCACATCCTGGGCAACTCCTTTGACTGCAGTAAGATTGCATGGACTATTAATTAGTGCAAAAATTGTCCAGCTTCTGTAGTGTTTTGGGAGCATATAACACATTCAGCAAAACAAGAAAAAAAAGCAGTTATTTGATAGAACAACCACCTGGACTCCTTAACAGCAATATGAACACAACAAACCACTTGAAAAATCAGTGTCCTTGAATTTTCTTTCACAATTGAAAGTGTCATTTAAAGAGTCATGATTCATAGCTACTCAAATTCTGTACTTTTAAAAAAAGCATTTATACATTAACTTGTAATACAGGTTGTTAAAAATGAAGAAGTAGTGCTTAGGGTTGTTTTTATTAGGATATATCACATTAATTAGCCCTGGTATGGAGGGGAGGAGAAGTTTCTCTTGAATGCTCTACTCTGCAGTGCATTATTAATTTTCTCATCCATTCCTTTTTAGCTCATTAGCTTTTAAATGTTATAGTCTAATGCTGAGGGGAGGTTGCAAGTGTCTGTTCCCTCTGCCACCCATTTCAAGCCATCTCACAATCACTGTTATTGTGGTTAATTTATATTGCAGTGGTACCCAATCTAGCGTAGGGATGCTATCATCACAGCTTGTGGTGATGACAAGATGGAACTCTCAAAGAATTCTTTCTGTATTGTTTTAGGACATTTTAGGCTTAAACTGAATTAAAGAATTAATTAAAACTCAAGTAATTCTCCCTTAGTCAAAGAAAACTTTTTTAGCAGATAAGACTAAGCATTATTCTTCGTAGGCAGCAAGGTCAAGAAGGAAGATTATCAAAATACTAATGCAAGAACTGTGGACTGAGATCCACAATACCAGATATATTTTCAGGACATTTGAATTGCTAGCTTCATTTTGCAGGATATCCCTTTGATGAAGGAATTACTAAGGTCACGCTTTTGGAAGAGGTCTCCCATATGAGCTTGTACAACATTTTATGGCCTGAGGCTCTAAATAATTTGTTTACTTTTTTTTTTTTTTAATATGCACCATGAAATGAATGTCATAGAGCCCTAGTCAACTGACCTGCAATATCTTAGGTATAATTGTTCAATGTACCTGTAATTCTTCCTTTGTTAGTGGTGACTCTGTTAGGTACACTGCAGAAAGCAGCTCCTTCCAACACTGTGCTAAGGAATAAAAGTATCAGGAGTTGGTGTTTTTAGGAGGCAACTGAAATATGTGAGTTGTCTGAGAGCACTGTGACCCTGCTTTTATGTGTTAGAGTGTGCTACTGAAAGGATTATACGGAATGAGAAGGGATTATTTTCAAGCAGGTATGGTTTCTCCCACACTGTGGAAAACATATGACTCACTTTGTGCTAATCACACAGTATTTCTGTAGCAGTACGTGATAGCAATTTCTTCAGTTCTTGTCAGTAATTTACCTTCCTAATAAGGTGGAGCTGCTGAAAGGGAACCAAGAATCAATAGAAGTTGAAAGTCAGTGAAATCTGAAATGCGAACCTGATGATGAATCTCTTCAGCTTTACGCTTTCTCCCATGCTTCCCTCACTCTTTCAAATCCCTTTTAAAATCTCGAATTATTTTAGTCTCTGCTTAATACAGGTCTCAGAGGAGTGTGTCTGCCATGTCTACCTTGCACACAAAGCACAAGGGAACCAACTATGCAAAGCATGGCTCTGCCCCTAATAATATGTGAGAGAAGTTCTGGATAGACATCACTGTGCTGCGTGTGCTGCACAGCACACAAACCCTTTTCCCATCAAGACATGCCCTTTACATGCAATATATCACACTATTAAGGAAGAAAGCTTATTTCAGGTCTTGCCAAAACCTATGCAAAGTCACAAAAAGTTTACATTATTTGAAAAAATGTGGGGCAAAGGTCTGATGCTTTTCTGGTCTTTACCTTTCATTCCTCCTCATGTCGTCACAATAGCATTGCCACCAGCAAATGCCCTCTTTTCCGTGCTGTTTTTTGCATAAAAATCAGTGTGTTAATAAAACAGCTTATATCCTGCTTTCCTGATCCCAAACATCATATTTGAAGTCCACTCTACACACCATACTGCGCAAGTTGACACAAAATCTGCTCTCTATCCCTTTTGCCCCAAACATCTGAAAGCTTCTAACTACTCCTTTGGAGAGCTGATGATACAGGTCCTGAGTCTGACTGCACCTGCTGGAAGCACAGTGGCCTGGTGTGCTGGAACATTGCATTTCAGGTCTGTATCCATGTTGGAAACAAACCTGCAAGTCTGCATTGTGGATCTGTTGCTGGAGACTTCCCTTACAGTTTTATAAACCATACTTATTCATTGTGATCCTCTCTTTTCATCTACAGCTGCTTCATCCTCATGGATGAGTCTTGCACAGAGCTGTTTGCCCCAAACATAACAGCTGATTGCTGCCAAAAAGGAGCAGTCACAGTTCTCCCTCCTTGGAGCACATTTTCCCTCTTATCTTCTGCCAGCCTTTTCTGTTGTTTAAGCTTTTAATTACCCAGTAAAAATGGTGGATATTCTTCTGCTATCTTAGCAAGCCAGGTGGATCAGAGTATGCTCCAGTGAGCAGGCTGACATTGTGCTCATTCACAAGAGTGAGTGCATGGTTTGGAGGAGACAAGGGAGGAGCCTTGCTGCTTTATTTGATGGATGGGATTGAATCAGCTTGGATATCTGCCGGATGCCTTGACGGTAGGTTATGGTCTATCACAGGGCCACCTTATCACATGCCTCCGAGTCCACTGCCCCAAGATAAACGACAGTCAGTCACAAGTTCTCTGTGGACACAGCCTCACTGGGACCTGGAATGCAAATGCTGAGATGCAAAGTTGGTAGACACCTGAGGCAGTAAAGGTATATGATGTGGCACAAGGACTTGTCTGGTAACAGCACAGCCCTGCTTCTACCTTGCTGTGTGCAGGGCAGGGTTCCTTGCTTCCTCAGAGTGACAGCACATCCATTTGGAAAGCAACTGGCCCCAAACAACACAGCTGCAGAGGGAACAACTGCCACAGATGTACCAGGTCTGGACAAATCCTCATGGCCAATCAGGTGACGCTTGGAGAAGAAAACGCTATACGTATTACAATGTTCCAAGTAAAAAAGTGTTCATTCATTTAAAAGTTACTTCGTTAACACAATCCATGAATAGTAATTATTCTCTTTCGTTGAAAGTATTTTGTCTCTTTCTTGTGATAATAATTTTAGTGAATTTCATTCTAGGCTATTAGAAATTAGAAATTCAGAATGTTCATTTGAGAAATGCAGAGTGCCACGTCCTAGAAAAAAAGACTGACCATGACTTCATACTATTACCACTGCTACTCTTGATAATAAATGAAGAAAGAAAAACCCCACCATTTTACTTGCAAGTTTGAGCAGTGGAGGCATTTTTGTATCAGCAGCTAATTTAACAGGTTAAAAAGGAATTATAAATGTTCTAAAGGAGCTGGACTTGATGATCCTTTTGGGTCCCTTCTAACTCAGCATATGCTATGATTCTGTGATAAAGGATATTGATGTGACAAAGACCTGCAAGCTGTATGTTTCTGAACTCTTCCAGATCAGAAAGCTTCTTAGTTCTAAATGTTCTATTATTCCCTTCCTGGAAATATCAGCTTTCTTTCTGAGTCAGCCAAGACCACCCAGGCTGATTTAATCTCCAACCCAATGCATCTCACTGACAATTTCCACAGCGCAGAAGGAGGTCAGGCTCCTTCATCGGGCCAATTACTGCATCCCCAGGTGCAGGATTTGGAAGGTGAGAGCTCATCTCAAGATCAACAGTCTGGATGGTTCTCTTCTTTACACAAAAAATAAACCACATCCATGCAATTCATACAGCCTAGTATTTATAATATAATTGTTGTGGTTTAAACCAAGCTGGCAACGAAGCCCGACAGAACCATTCACATTTCCATGGCATTGGCATGAATTCTTCCGTTTTCCCACTGCCCTCAAATCAGTAATCATTTTGATGTATTTGTTTGTTTGGGGGTTTTGTGAGGTTTTTTGTTTGGTTTGGATTTTGGTTTTATTTTTGGTTGTTTGTTTTGTTATTTTTTTCCAGAAACAAATAGCTGAATTAAAGCAAACAGGGAAAAGATATACTTCTTGTCTGGAGAGTCAAATTTACGTAACACGTTTCTTCTCAAGCTTTTCTTTTATTGTGTTTAAGAGCCATTCTTTCTATTTTCCAGCATATCCTGTCTGACTCTTATCCAGTAGCAGTAATTCCGAACCATGTCTTTTTTCTCTTGATTTAGAAAAGAGGGAGAAAAAACCCCAAAGAAGGAAACTCTGCCTTTGTAATAGAGATATGGAAATTTCTGCGTTGTACAGCTGACTGGGCATTTAAGAGATTTGGCTCATCTTGCTTGTGGACTGTGGCTTATTAGTGTTGATTGATGAACAGCCTGATAAAGAATTAGGCATGAAAATCCCTCCTTACCCTTTTCTTTCAAACTCTTTCCTACCATTTTTCTTCTTCTATTTTCTGCTATATGGGAGCGCCATCAGAGATAAACACTCTGAGTCAAGGTTCGTGTTAGTCACCACACTAGCCATTCTACATGGCAGTAGTGGAAGTGGAAAAAGAGAAGTGGAAGAGAAGACTTGAGAAACTGGAGCAGAAGGTAGAAACCCCAAGGCACCTCAAACACTCCAGAAATCCTGCCAACTGGAAATATCAGTGGCAAGGATTTTGTGTATTCATGAATGCAAATGGACCTTCTGGAAAGGAAGACACACCAAAGGTAGCTGGTTTTATTTTAATATTAATGGATTGGACACACTAGGCTTAATAGCTATATTTAAATGAAGAAAAATATGACAGCTAGACAGTCACAGACGTTTGAAAAGTACTGTGCTTTAAAAAGAATGATGCATTTCAAAGGCATCAACTTGATAGGAGAAGCTGAAAGAAAGGAAGGGACTGCTGCATCATTTATAACAGATTTGAGATTGCAGAGCTGAATATGCAGTTTTGGATGGTTTGCAGAGTCTGAGTCCAGATGGGATATCAGGGACTCAAAGGAGAAACAGAACTGCTAAAATTCTTTTTTTTAAGTTGAGGAAAAGCAATCAGAGATCGTCAGGCTGCAAAAAATAACTGTTCAGAAGGAAAACAGAATAGTGCATAGTGGACTGCAAGATCAGCAAGATCCTAGAGACTGTGAAAAGGAAAACCAAAACCACATATCCTGAGAAAGGATTTTAAAAGTAAAAGTTGAGTATATTTGCATGATAAAAAAATGAGGATTTATTTTGAGGAGAGTCACCATGCCTCTGAGAACCAGTTATTTTGCAAAAGTCTTCAAAAAAGGGATGTACTTAAAGAAGAGTATTTCCGGTAGACTTAGAGAATTAGAAATCTTTGTGAGAGCTGGTCAAGATACAGGTGTTTCCAGTGCATAGATACTACTTTGAGGACAAATGCAACTCTCACAAACAGGCTACTGGGGCTCCAATACATGGCATATTGTACAGACACAACTGTATCTGTTGGAATAAAGAGGTGAACTTCAGATCTTACAATGGGGAATAATTTTTTGAAGTTCTTTCTGGAAACAGGTTACCTTCTCTTTAGGGGGAACACAGCCCATGTTAGCGTTAGGGATAGTCTCATCTAACTTGAGGTATCTGCAGTGCAAGTATCTACACCTGAGCTTGCCCATTGGGTCCTCTTCTGTGAAATGGAGAGGAAGAAGATCTTTTGTAATTCAACCAATTCACTTGTGTGTCTGCACCAGGACACACCGAATTTTGTCCTTGGATTGTCCATTCCTCTCTGCCTGTTTGGACACTGAGGGAGGGTAGCTGGCTCAAGGATAAGCACATGAAGTCTGAAGGTCTCAATGACAGGGTTTGTTCTTTAGAAGCACTGAAGCCCAGAAGGTTTCAATCACCCTGTCTTCTCTATTATCAGCTTACAGTCCCATGCAAAGATGCTTTAAGAGAAAAATTACATTGTGTGTCCAACATTAAACTTGTTTTTGTCCACTGAGGGAAAAAAATAGCATATTCATGCCCGAAAATAATGATGGGTTAAACAGGCCATTTTCTGTATGAATATACATTTACTAACAATGGAGACAAGGGATACCACTACTGTTAATGAGGTGATCATCATAGTCAAATTACTGTGTTTCCTTGTATTTCCTGAGAAGGTTAGATTTGCAGTTCAGAAAGAGAGTTTTTGTGCTTGGGAGGGCACAGTGGGGCTGCTTCTTGCAGGATGCTTTGCATTTTTCAGGGTAAAGCTGACAAGCAAGGATTTATTGTATATCATTGGAAAAGATGAGTTTTCCTTACATCGATGGGTTGATAAATCTGTTTCTGGTAACAGGGCAGGGGATAATGAATTACCACATAAAGAGCAGAATCAGCCATTTTGTAATCTGTCATGTTTTTGAGAAAAATGGTATTTTTCTCCTCCCAGTAAGAATCCTGAAATGATCTTTTCTATGACTGACTGTCCCCAGGACTGCATGAATTTTGAACATGTAGGGTACAAAACTAGAACTGTCCTATCATGTGTTAATCCTTTCAGCAAAGATACTTTTGTGAATATTACTGTCCAGACATACAGACAGACACCATCATTCTACAAAGTTTTCCTTCATTTACCGTGCATTTAGAGGTGTACAAGTGGGAAGGATGGATATCAGCTCTATTGCTCCATTCTGCAAGGCTTGAAAAAGCTGTGCTTGCTTTTGGGTTTAAGCCCAGACTTAATGGGTTCACGCCCAGACTGCCAGGTAAAGTTGGCCTAGCAAAGAGCTGTGGTGGTGTCAGGACTTATATTCTTTGAGGGTGTCTAATGGCTTCTTCCCCATTGGAGTGGGTGGCACTGGCCATGTGCCTCAGTTCCCAGTGTGCGTGCCATGACTGTGGGGCAGCAGGGGAGTCGGGCCTGGGCTCTGCTCTGCTGGTTGTTCAGCAGGGCCAGCAAGTACCAGCAGGAAGGTGGAGCAGGCAGCTGGAAACATCAGCAGGCCCACAGCCAAATTCACATAAAGCTATATAATAGCCCTGGGCAATGTCTGTGTAAGAGCCAGAGCTAATGTTGGTTGGAGGGATCTCTGCAGGTGTCTTCTCCAACCTCGTCCTCGAAGATCAGCAGCATTAAAGCAGTGTGGCTTTACTAGCTGGCTTGAAAACCTTAGAGTGGATAATTTTCAGAGTTCTTGGACAACCTGTTCCAGTGCAGATGAAAAAATTAATGTCTAACCTGAACCTCTGATATCCCGGTCTGTGACTGTTGCTAGTTTTTAAATATTCTCTTACTGCTGAGGCTGAAAGGAGTTTCTATCTCCCCTTCAAGTCCTATAGATTGCAGCTAGGTCTCTGCTTAACCCCTTCTTCAGAGTACCAAACAATCCCAGCTCCCTTAATATATCCTTATTGGAATTGTAGGTACTGACCATCTCTATAGCCATCCTTTGGACTCTTTCCAGTTTCTCCACACCCTACTTGGTCTGGAAGACCCAAAACCAGACTGAGTTTTGCAAGGTGTGGTTTCACCAGGGCCAAGGAGATGAGGCTACTTGCCTTTTCCCTGCTGGCCTTGCTCCTCCATGTATAACACTGCTCTGCAGTTTGTCTTATTCGTGGGGAGAGCATGCTCTAGGTTGACACTGCACCTTGTGTCCATCAGAACACTCAAGTCCTGTTCAACACTGAGCCAGTCTGTTTCCCATGTGTATTCATGTTTGTAACAGTGGAGTTACTCTGCCCCAAATGCAGCACTTCGTATTTTTTGCTGAACTTCTTGAAATTTCTGCTGGTCTCATCTCTGAATTTACCAAGGTCCCCTTGAATTAAATCTCTCCTGCTTTGCATATCAAGTGCCTCCAATTTAACTTAATCCACACATTTTCTGAGGCTTTGTCCTGCCTCATTGCCTGGGTAACTGATGAAGATAATCAACCCCTGACATATTCCATCCATAACTGGTTTCCCACTGGGCACTGAGCCACTGATTGCTGCCCTCTGATTCTGGCAGTCCAGCCCATTTTTAACACATCTAATAACCTGTCCATCCGGCCTGTGGTTTGGATCAGTCCCAGCAAGCACGCTCCCCTGCAATGCTCAGGCAGGGCCTGGCAGACACAGCAAGTTGTGGACCATTCCCAAAAGGCCCCCTGGGCAGGAAACAATTGCATAGTTGGACATAACATTAGATAATCACAGTTTCAGTTTGTTATTCAAAAGGAGAAACTGTCTCATAAAATAATTGAGGCTATAGTCGGGTCTTAATTGAGGGCAATTTTAAAGGAAGAAATTGTGTTTTTACTAAATATTGCATTCAAGCTTTGAAGTCAAGAAGATTCACATGAGATCAGACTAAAAATTTTCAGGGGTTCCCTGAAAAGAGTTTATTCTTTCCCAAGAGCCTTTCTTGTAACTATTTAGGGCTTATTTCTCTAAAAAGCCCCAGAGTAAGGAGACATCAGGTATCTCTTTGTTCCTTGATACAACTGTCTATAAATCTATTCAATAGAGAAAGGATAATCCAAGTGTTAAGAAGCTGTTGTTTTTGTCTCGAAAATGTTTCAGCATGTAGCAAACAATTACTGGGTTTAAATTTGAATGATAATTTGAGATACAACATTTTCTTTGGGAGGAGAAATTATGAAAATATTTTGGTTTAAGTCTTTCAATCATCTAGGGGGTTTTAGCCACATTTTAATCCTAATTTTAATTTTAATAATATTTAATTCTAGTGAAACCTGTAAAGAAAAAACCAAATCCAACAACATTGAAATTGGATGCTTAGACAAATTAACATTATCTATATCTTCTTCTACAAGAAAAAAAGTTCGGCCTCACTGGAAGTGCACTTGTTGAGAAAAATGTAATAATTTTTCTGGCAAATAAATTTTCTTTCATGAAAAAAATACTGTGTATTTTCTCTAACATTAACCATCTCAGTTGTGTTGGTAGAGAGAATGGAGTGATGCTAACCAGAGAAAGACCTGGCTAGCCTAACTTCTCCATCAGTGTCTTAGGAATCAGCATCTGGATATTTTGGCTCAGCTCCAAGTAGGAAAGCAAAGAAACCAAAGATGCAAAATCATTGAAGTTTATGATAAAATTGTTATTGTATGTCTGCACAGCATCATGTACAAAGAAGTTTACTCTCAGCAGAGTCCTGAAGCAGAACTCTGATAATAAAAGGTAATAATTCACTGGGAAGGAAGGAAAGCAGAAATGCAAAATTTGAGACTATGAGGTCTTTTTCTTGCTCTGCTACAGCAATGGAGGCGATTACCTGCTGTGCATATTTTTCGAGGAATAAAACCTAACAGAATTCAGATAAAGATGTCTAAATTGTAAAGAGTAAGTAAGTCTTGTATTGGATAACAGCACATTCCAAAAAACATGTATTCCTTGGGAGTGTCTGAGGGAGAGCTAGTGCGTTTTTAGTGGAAAGGCTTTTATCCCTGAAATGTTCATTAAACGCTTGGACTTGCTTGGAAACTGATGTGTTTTTTACAAAGGGGTTCATCAAAGGACAGCTTGTACCTGGGCATTTTTGTCTCCCGCTCAAGAGATTCAATCCATAGCAGTTGCTCCAGTTTGGGTGAACTATTTGAAAGTGAATCAGTGCAAATGTGGTGCATTCACAACTGCTCCAGGCTAAGCAGTCCACATGGGAATAGCTATTTTGACATAACAATTCTGGAAAAAACTGTCTGCATGAAGATGTTTACTTGGCAGTAAGTATTCAAGCATGAAATAGATGCTGTCCTTTACCTTCACAGCGTATATTATTCTGACTTAACTGCTAGATGTAGCTGGATGCACTATAAACTCTAATTTTCCATCCAAAGATTGAATATAGGGTGGAGACACAGTAACGGGGTTAGTGAGGAAAGCAGACCTTTCACTAAAACTGAGCTGCTGCATCAGGTGCGTCGTGTGGCTTGTCCTTAGCTCACACATAAGATGGTGAGTAACCCTCTGAGGTCCTTGCAGAGCCTCACCTCTGGTTTTTGTCGCTGCACGATCTTGGCCATTTCGGCTTTGAACTTTCTCGTTGTCTGGGCAGCAGTATCATCCCTTTTTGAAGTATGTGCTACAGTCTTAGGGTAGAGCTCCAAAGTGTTTTTCGCATCTTCAGAGTGGCCAATAAAAGTGTTTGGGATTTTTTTTGGCTTTTTTTTGGCTTTTTTTTTATCTTGCCTTTTTTAAATCCCAAACCAAAGCATACCACAGTTTCTCCTCATCCTTTATATCTCTGCTGGCACAACAGTGAGGTAAGGGCAGTTATGATGCTCAGAAAACTGCACTGTGAGTGAGAGTAGGTTTAAAATCTGTAGGAACACTCATTTTAACCCCTAAAATCTTTTAAGTAATCTGGCCTCTTTGTTCAAGGAATATCCATATTCTGTACACTGCAGATCCTACATGGCTCATTGCTTTTTAGCCCGAGAATGAAAATGGCCCCACTAATAGAAAGTTATATTAATTTTATTAGATTGTTATTCAAGAACATTAGAAAATATTAATGTCTTTTTATAGTTCTGTTTTTTAAGACACTTTCTATTTTATGTAACAAGGATCATTAACACTAAGAGAACAGTTCTGTTTTCTTGTGCGTGTTATTAAACATGTCATAATATTTCAGGTGTATTACACAGAACATTGAAATAAAAGACCTCACCTTTAAAAGCTCTTCATACCCTCATCATTATACATGTCTAAATTTTTATACTCTTACTTACAATAAATTTGAATTGAAAATATTATTCTGGAAGCTGCACAGTTAAGAATAATGGAGTAGTTTACATAGCAATATAATGCTTGCCAGGAATAAGGAGACCTGCGCTAGTCCCTGTATGTTAGTGATAAAATGAAATAGGAATACTAATGTAGACTTATGCTAAAATAAAATGTGCCACCAGACATTATGCATCACAGGGGATAAGCCTGTTTTCCACTCTTCCAGACTGCTGTTAACCTCATCTTACAGGACTAGCACATTTCTCCTCATCTTTCCTTGCATTTACCACAGAGGTCACACTCTATGACATTGTTCATTCAAGCAAGAGTGGTAGAAGTCAGAGGGGTACTTAGGACTAGGAAGGGATCTAAACAGAGGTAAGTGGACATTATGATCAGAAACATCCTGCTCTAGGCACACTCATAACAGCCCATCACTCCCCTGTGTGAATAAAAGAACCATAATTGGCAGCCCTTTATATAATGGACTGTTTTCATTCTGCCTTCAGCTGCAGAGACATTAATTTGCTAAAGCTGCAGTGATTCAACAGAGCTTTGCACTTAGGTGAGACAGAAGTACTCTAGAGGCTGTGATCTCCAGGAAGCGTATTGCATCTCTGCATTTTCCCTTATTAGGCATGCAGAAGTCATATGCATATTATTATCCCTTCATTCCCTCCCCACCACTGTCTTCTTCTCATACTGCCTTGAAGTTTGTTCCAGTCCTGTGGTACATTCAGCAGGTCATTGTACAGGTTCATATGTCATCATCAGGAGACCCAATGTCCTCTGGCTTGGGAGAACTGTACTTTAGTAAGCCCTTAAAGGATGCAGGTATTTTGAAACTGTGCCCCAGGAACCTGTGAAGAGACCTGTGCGTGACTCTCAACTTGCAGAAAAAACCGGAGCTGGAGGTTATTAAAGAGAAACATGGTTTGGGGAGACAACTCTGTTACAGCAAGAACAGTCAGAATGGGACTGCAGTGAGAAATGGGAGCTGATACCTCATAGAAAACTGATTGTTAGTCCTCACTGTAGCCAAGGTCAAAACCATCACCTAATTCACCAAAGCAATCAGTAGAAGGGCTTTTTTCCCTGCTTTGATGTCTGTTGAATTCAACAGTAGAGGCTTAAATCCTGGTTTGTTATCACTCATCCCCATGTTCCCGTTCTCCTGGTTCAATGCAATTGCCTCACTCCAGTAGTCCCTCTCTGCCCAGCCAGCCTGGAAGCACAGCACCCCACACCTGTGTAATGTGTGAGGGGCCAGCCCAAACACTCTGTTCAGCAGCTGAGATGCCTTTTCCAGCTCCTTTAACCATGCACGTGATTTTTCAGCACAGCTGCGTGCATTTGGCTCTTTTCCTCCAGGTGAGCGGGTTTTTGTACATGATCAGGAGGTGACTTGACCTTTGATAAAGAGATCTGAGCGCTGTGTTTGCCAGCGGGACACAGGGTGACACATATGGTATTTTTATTCTGTGCTGTGTCTGGTTTCTTTCTGCCCGTGTGTACATAAAAGAAGGGGAACTAATGGATTTGACGGATGTGCGTGATAATTCTTTTCAACCAGAACACGCCAATGTAGATACGTACTAAAAACAAACAACACCCCCCTCCCCGGCCCCTACTGGCAAACACACCTCCATGTCTACATTGTTCCCATTGCCAAGACTCAGTGGTTCCAGGGTGCTGGCAGTCTGTGCAGGAGGAGGCATCACACCCCAGCTTTCTTTTGTCACAGGTTCACGGCCTGCAGATACTGCTGGCAGGTTCTCAGGGTTTGGATCAGCTTTCTTTTAGGCACTGGAAACAGCAGCAGCTGCTGAGTGCTGAGCATTGCTGATAAAATCATCAAACTTGCTAGCATTTTGGTAAATAATGCTCTTGGTGGAGACAATCAAACACAGAGAGAGAAACCTGGTTTGCAGATGCAATCCATCCTTCCCAGCAGAGAGCACAGAAGGCAGGCCATGCAGTGGACTGGATACTAGAAGGGCTTTTGGGACGCCCTTGTTAGGGAAAGGACTACAGACCATAAGAGCCCCAGAGTGGGCCACCAAGTACTCTTTTGGCAGGAGCCAACACACTGCTGATGGACACCTTCATGTCTCAGCCACCATTGTGTCATGAGCACCAAAGGAGAACTGAGGGCCAACAGAATCCACATTTAAAAGAAGAGGGCAGCAAAGAAAGTAGAGTGTTGGACACAAGGAAAAGAGAACAAGTGAGGCCTGGGAAAAGAAGGAATGTGTAGGGAAATGGAGATAAGGACCCAAGCAGCCGTATCACATTTTACTTCTATTTCCTTAGTCATATGCCCTGCCTCTTTACCAGCCTTTTTTCCTCATTTTGTCTCTTTAGAGACCTCTATCTAGGGCATCACCAAATGGGATGAAACAAACTTATCCAACACCAATTTGGTGCGAATAAGCAGACACTTCTTTATTGGGAGTGCTGGGGACAAGGGGGAGAGCTCCTCTGAAATGTGTCCCACTCAGAAAACAAAACCCGCACCTTTTACATACTTTTTCTGCAAAATCATTGTTACATAAGTTCTTTTACATACTATACACACTATGCCTGCTCTTGAATTTTATCTTTACATTGATTGGTTCCAACAGTTAATAACTTCATCAGCATTCATATCCTAAAACAGCTATTGTCTATTTCTATTGAGGTCTGCTGACTGGAATCCTTGATAATAAAATCAAGATGGGAAGGGTAGAGGGTTTCCAAGCAGCGTAACAGGTGAGCGTGATTGTCTCCACATTTTCTTGACCAAAACATAAGGGTCCAGTAACTTCTCGGTGAGGTTTCTATGGTTACACAGCACTCCTGGTATTTCTATACCTTATACTTCACAATTTTCTACTTAGAATCATAGCTAACCCTTTAATATGATTTAATTGATTATTTGATCAAAATATTCATAACAAGGGGATTAGGAAAATCACGGTGAATCCATTAGTCCAGGGGAAGGTTTTTCCTCTATGTTTTTCATTATTTTGGTATCAAAAGAAAGCCTTCACCAGAAGATTAAAGTGTAAGTTTAATGACATAAGAAGGGACTCCTGTTGAAAAGTAGAATTTGATAAGGAACTGATGCTCTAACAAGTCTGTGAGGTACTGACAACAGTATTGCTTAAGGCGCTTCTATAAACCATGCGCTGTCCATGGCACACACACTATTAGGAGATAAAGTTCTCCCTCGCCGCATGAACTGGACTAAAAGTCTATCTAAAAAGACAGGCTTCTAAGACTTTACATTAAAAGTTAACTGCAATTTTCCACTCCTGGAGCCCACATGGAATAAGAAAATCAGGACAAGACAAGATTTAGGATTTACTCCTTGCGCCCAGAGATTGTCCCTAAATATAATGCCTCCAGAGGTCTGCTCAAAAAGGCATTTTGGGAAGCCTGACTTGAAGCCATTCATGGAAGCCCTGCACAATCAGTGAAGTACCACAGCCTTTTTCTATAAAAAAGTTACTAATGAGGATGAAGTTTCTACCGTGAGGAACACACAGGGCCTCTCTCTTGGCACAAGTGAAGCAGCTTATCTGCTCCTTCCTGTTGAGGATTCCTTTATCAAGGAGTCTCAGGGCTGGAAGTTCACCTGTGCAGTTCACAGACTGTTCTTTCTGAGTTCTTCATGCATGTGCCATGCCCTGAGGCTCTAGCAAAGATCTGTAGTCCTTACACAGGTCAGGCAGCACAGACAGCACAGGCAGGGGTACTTGGCATCTGGCTCTTCACCTTGGCTTGGTTTTTTCTGCCGGCTCTTATGGATCACTAAGTGCCTGTGATCCATCCATATCCTGCTTAGGACCTCTCAGCCTGTGTATACTTGGTGGTCCTCCATGCCTTTGTTTCTGTTTTGCTTTTGTAATGAGTCTTGGAAATGCATTTGGGCAACATACAAAGCCGACTTTGTGTTGTGACATGAATGAGGATTTGACTGTTCATTGTGTGAAAATTGCATCCATAGCATAAAGTCCAATTTGGCAGGACAGACCACAGGCAATTTGTTAAAAGTGATATATTTTTCTGCTTCCAGGTGGAGGGAATGAATGTCTCATTATTTCAGGTTCCCCCAAGAAATGGCAAAGACAAATGTCATTTACAGTAATAATACGAATTTAATACAGGAGTAAACAAAATGCTTGGTTTTTTTCTTCAAGGAGTCATTTCATCCTGGCAGAGGGACTAAACTGGTATTCAGGGAGATCCTTTGCTTGTCTATCATAAACAGCATTAATCTATGTATGTCTGTGTCTTGTCTGCTGCAAGCACCCTATGTGTTACGCACTTGAATATAGGGTTGTATCTTGAACCAACTGCCTGTCTATTATGGACACCTCTGGAGAGAGAGTTCTCCATTCAGAAGTGTGACTGTAGTAAATTTATTTTTCTTTCCACCCTGTCATTTGATAGACCTTTAGCAATTGCACCTGCCCAATGCAGATTTACCATTTGACTGGCCATGACCTGGTGGTGGCTAACTGGTGATGACCAAGCATCCATTTCCAAAGAAAATGCACAAATTCGTTCCAAGAAACCTGAGATTGCTGTTCTGAAAATGGCACAGATAAAGACACTTTGGTTCCTGAAACATTTTGCTCCTTTCCCTGTGATGGCCCCTTAGATACCCTCCAGTAACTTCTCATTCTCACAAGGGTGCTTATCAGTGTACAAACAGGAGTTGCAGTTTGTGCAGTTTACTGTGAAAATAAGGCATAGTTTACTTTTTTTCTCAGACCTGATAGTTATGGCAGATCAGGGTACCAACAAAATGCTACGGGAATTTTTCATCTCCTTATTAGTATATATGTGTGATACTGAAGTCAATCACAGCAGTATCTTCATTTATTCCATTTTGGGTTTACTTCCAGGGCACTTTCCAGCAGACAGGGAAGGCCTTGGTGATGAACTACTATTGCCACCCTCAGGGCAATAGCCTGGAAATGCCATCTACTCAAACAGAGACCCCACAAATTTTACTGTCAGGTTTTCTTCAGTGTGGTGGTTTGCTCTGGTTTGGGTCCCAGTGTTTTTCTGCTTCTGTCTCTTTCTCATCGTCCGGTGTGTGGCAAGGAAGCTGCTTGATTTATCTAGAATTGCCAGTATTTTTCTGCAACATCCAGCACTAAGAGGGTTTTTCTTCCTGTTGGAGTCATCCTGAGTTAGTGGAGGGCATTTAGCCTTAATGTTTTCCAGGTCACGGACTCGGTTTATTTAGTAAAAGTGACTGCTTTCCCCATTTGTTGGGTTACTCTGTGCAGCAGGTGAAACACCTCTGAGTCATTCATACCTTTTAATATACAATATATTTCGACAGTATCTTTCCAGCAAATCTTGGCAGTGTCTGGGCAGTTTAGTTGTAGAGAAGACGAAATTCTCAGTGTGCTTTGATAGTTTTTTGTGTCCTATTTGTCCTACACATAGCTGTTCCAGTTTAGGCATTAGGGGCAGGTGCTCTCTAGCCGAAAGAGGAGACATTGCTGTTAGCCTTCTGCCTGAGCCTCTGTGCAAGACTAAATCCAGGTTATTTAATATCCTGCTGTGAGTATGTAATCGTGCCCTCCTGTTGTCTGACTCACCCTTTGCCTGGATGATGTTGTCCAAGTACCTTGTGAAAGTTTCTGCCTCTTCCTCTTACCACATAACAAATCAGAGCAACAAATCTTACATTTAGAACTTTCTAGTTGGACATTTTCCTCCTTTCTCCCTGTGTTATTTCAAGTTGGTGTAAGTCATCATCATTTTTATTGGATCTAGAATAGAAATTGATTTAGTGGCATAATTACTTTTCTCTCCATGCTTTTCCACTCCTTTCTGCCTTCTTCCCTGTGTGCCATCCCACCCAATATATTTAGGCTCTAATTTCACACATACACTTCCGACATCAAGTTGAGAGAGTCTTCTTTCACTACATATTCGACATTCTTCCATTAAGTGGCTCCTGAAAGCAAAGTTTTTCTTCCCTCTTGGCAGTTTCCTCAGAGAGAAATGAGGATGAGATGGATGTGCAAGTACCACCTAAGAGAAGAAATGAGAATTTTGTCTGATGGTAGTGACAGCATTACCCTTTGGGGGGTCAAAATGGCATCTAAGTGGTTCAGCTCAGCCATGAGCATATACTGCTATGCTGTGAAACTCCTAGTGTTGCATCTACGAGTCAATAATCAGCTGTAAGCCACCTCTTGTGTTTGAATTCTGAATGACACGTACCTGTGCATTTGCTCTTCCTTCCCTTCCCTCCCCTCCTCATGAGTGCTGCAGAAGTACAAGCATGCATTAACAATGTCAGCTTCAGTTCGGTTTTTCAGCTCTCTCTGTCAAACATTTTGGATTTGGGGTTCATATTCTTTAAAAACTATTAGCAATTGCTGAAGCTCATCTGTTTCTGATCAAAGAAGGACGGTGAGGTAACTCAAGGGTCTCATTTTATGAACTTCTGATAAACAAACTTGAAAAAGAAAGATTCTTCTTTTGTTTTTAAATAAGCAGCATCTACTGACGCAAACTCTTTAAGCATCCTTATATTTTAGAATATAGTGTGCTGCCAGAAGAAAAAAACAATGAAGTGCATCCCTGCCTCCAGGTAGTCGCTGCATTTAATGAGTCATCTACTTAAATGTCAAAGCAGATGCTTGAAATCAGACTCTACTTGAATGCGGAGGAGTGGCCTTCTTGTACCCATCACCAATAGCAGTGACTGGATATGGTACTTGCAGTGTCTAAAATTTCACTTTTTTTTTTTTGTCTTTTCTATCTCCTGTTCCATCATTTTGTTTCTCTTAATGTGCAACCTATGGAGCCTCACAGAGAAATAGTCTTATCCTAGAGAACAAAGAAATCAGAAGTTTGTGCTGAATTCACATTTTTAGGAAAAGTTTGAAGTGAGATTAGAGACAACTGGCCTCCTAAATAATGCTCCACTTCTTATTTTTTAAGAAATTCTCAGGTTTAAAATTTTTTTTTCTTTCTGGATGATCATGGACACTTAGCACTTGGAACTCATATATGTGACATTAGACAAAGGTGTGAGATTGCAGTTAATTTTGTTCTTGTTTATCAAGAATAGTTGTCTATAAGTAACATTTATTTCAGGTTTAGCCCTGTACCTCTTTGACAAACTTATGTGAAATTCAGCAATATCTTAAACATCATTATTGGGTGCTGACAGACACTTGCACTCATACAAACACAGAGAAGACTTGTTCCATTAGGAGTGGATAAAGAGGAAATACACGTGCTTTTCTTCTCCTCTTGACACATCTGTTAACAATAAAAGTGTAAAAGGGAAGTAGGAGGTGTTTCCAGACCTAAATACCTGTGGTACCTAACTTGGCCATTGCACTGTTCAAAAATCCAGAGTGCCAAAGGGAGGCACTTAGCGGCCCTGCACATTTGTTGAAAACATTCTGGTACTTCTCAAGAGTGAGTTAAAGCATTCTCTCCACTGGCTAACCAAGGTGCCTCACTGCTTCATACTTCTACAGACTGGTTCACAACATCTTGACACTGAGCAACAAAAGTACCAAGAACCAAGAACCAAGAAAAACTAACCACAGATTATGCCTTGAAATGGGCCTGAACTGGACCTGCTTTATGGGCATGGCTGGCTACAGTGGGAACAATGAGAGCCTTCAGAGATTGTTAACAAAAGAGGCAAAGGAAGGTGCAATGGTGCAACAGTGCAATAAGCAGACCTGTCCCCAATACTGGCTGAGTCCTGGGGAGCCCCGCTTGTGACCAGCCACCTGCTGGATGTAGCTCCAGCCACCACCACTCTCTGGGCTCCAAAATCCAGACAGCTTTTTACCCGGCAAAGAGTGCACCTGTCCAAGCCATGAGCAGCCAGTTCCTCCAGGACAATGCTACTAGAGACATTGTCAAACACTTTGATAAAGTCTAGGTAGACAGCCACAGCATTTCCCTCATTCACTAGGCAGGTCACGCCGTCATAGAAGGAAGGAGATCAGATTGGTTTCCTGCCTATGATGAGCAAAAGTCCCACTCTATGAAAAAATATAACCTGTTCCCAGGGACTGAGATTGCCACTCACAGTGTAAAGGCTAGAAACACAATATTCACTGGTTTGATGTCATAGTTATGAATTATGAATATTTCTTAGTCATCGCCTCCAGATTGGAATGCTAGTAAGGAAGTGCAATTTGTCCTATTCATTTACTGTGGGTGTTAATACAGAAAGGCCTTTTAACACGTTTTTAGCTATCAATGCAGAGAAGATTTTCATCCACAAGCAGAAATCTTTTAAATTCCTTACTATGCTTTAAGCAGCTATTATGATGGTTTTAGTTTCTTTAAAAAAACCCAATCTTTTTGGCTGCCTGTGTTGAGGATGCCTCACTTTAAGTCTGATTTTCTGAGCTCTCAGCATGGGCTGAAAGCCTTTGTAACCACACTGTGCCTCAGAGGTAGCTTCAGAAAGTCTGACAATAATCTGCACACACATTTTTCTGGCCACACAGGTAGCTACTGGACAGGTACAGCTCATAGGCTCAGGGTATCAAGCAGAAAACCAAGCCCCTAAGCTTGGGGTTTTTTTTGAGGTGTTTTTTTTTTTTTTTCCATTGGCAGTGAAGTTTATTTGCATGCAATTTTAACTAGCCTGGTCTCCAAAGGCACATGGTATTCCAAATCTCGATGTACATGCATATTTACATGTATATATGTTTATGTGTGTGTGGATCCAGATAACACATGCAGATGCTTTCTGTACAGCTTCCAGTAAGCTGTATCTGATCCTTTTTCCCTGAGTAACAAGAGCTTCAGCAAGCCAGACATCCCCTGCTGGTTGCCTGGTTCAGACCCACCTTGCTGTGTATCTGTAGTTCGGCAGCCTGATGTTTCCTTTCTTCCTTCAAAAAGCAGTCCCTTCTCTCTGCACAAGTGCACATAGCTGACATCCAGCCCCCTCAATGACCTGATGTTTCAGCAGCTCTGGCAGCTCCGACAGCTGCACTTGAATCCATTTAACCAGTGAAAGCTGTAATTTATTCTGGCAGTGTGCCAGCCAGGTCAGTCACACCCAGGAACTGTATGTCTGAACTTCAGATGAACCTTTCCCAAGAACATGATGGCAGATGAAGACAGTAATAGAAATTAATGTAAATGAACATCAATACACACAGTTTCACAGGGCCTAATAGTCAGATCAGAGCTGATCACCCACACAGTTGTTAAACACCTTAAAACACTGAGTTGGACGCTGAGCGTATCAGCCTCTAATTCCAAGAGCACGGTTCAAAAATAAGGCTGGGATTTCAACTGTAGTAATGTAATTAATCTTGTGCAAGACAAATGTCATCTGACAGAAGGTAACCTGAAGTCGGGTCACTTAGCTAAACCAAAAAGCTGGTGCTTCTTGAAGAGAAATTGATACAAATTAAGTGAATACTGCTGACTTACACAAGAAAGGAGTACTGAGTTTTGTGTTCCATAGCATAGCAGATTTGAAATGTAAGAACACAGGGTGACACTAACAGCCCAAATATCCTGTCCCTGAAGGTGACTAGCACAAGATGCTTAGAGAAAGAACATAAGAAGCAGGATAACTCAAAGTACATAGTGATCCTCACTAGTAAAGAGGGCTGGGGAAGTCTTCTAGGGAATACCTGAACTGGAATTTTCCTTTAAGCAATTTCAGTTAAATAGCCATCAAGGGATCTGTGAAACATTTGCTTTGTAAGCTTCATATGATTCTGTTTCTATTGTAAGCACCAATTACATTTTGGACTCCATAACTTTTTAAATCAAACTTTTCAAATCAAAATTTCTCAATTTAAAGTACTGCTTTCCCTTTGTTTCAAAATAATTGCTTAAGAATTTCACGGAGTCCTTCTAATTCTGTGTTAGGAAAAGCAGTGAAAAATTGTTTCCTAGGCATGTTCTCTGTACAAGTGTTCAATGTTTCCAGTGTTTCCTGGTCTTTATCATAAAACATTTTGGTATTTCTCTCTAAGATGTGGTATCTTAATATATGTCTTCCTATATGGTGGAATACTGCTTTTGATGTCCTTTTCTGCCCTTTCTGCAGTTCAGCTGTGCCCTATGTGAGATAGAAGACCACAAAAATACACAGAATTGAAGATAAGGGTGCTTTATTGACTTAGAAGGAAGTATATTTTTACCTGTGTTTTCAGTTGCTTTCCTAATAATTCTCAATACAAATTGCTTTTGAACAACATCTAAGCATTAAGTTGATGTTTTCAGAAGAAATTTCATTTTCGCCGCCACTGCTGACAATGACGCCAAGATTTCTTTTCTGAAGAAAAATGCATCTAAAGAACCTACTATATACAATTAGAGTTATTTTTTGTAATGCACAGTATCTATCATTTATCAACATAAAATTCAATCTGACATTTCTGCAAGTGTTTGTAGTCATCTTAAATTTTGACTATCCTGAATAATTTTATATTTGCATACTTTGGTACAACACTTTCGTGAATAATTTGTGAATACGTTGAACTGCCCAGATTCTATCACAGAGCCTTCTAAAATTATTTTTGTAACTCTGTGATATTAAAACTCATGGCCTTATATCTTTTATTTCTGGTGTTTTAACCAGGTTTTCCCCTGAGGGATCTTTGACTTTGCACATTAGCTTAATTTCTTGGATGATTTTTTTCTTGTAGGAGCACACGGAAAGTTTTTTAAAGACACTAGGTACACCACGTTTACCAGACACTCATTACAACCTTCTCACTGACTTCTCCAAAGAATTCAAGTAGGTTTGTGACAGATTAATTCTACCAGCCAAATCAATGCTAACTCTCCTCTAATTCTATTCTCTGTCACTGTTTTGAGTTATTTGCTTAGTGCAGTGGTCAGTCTTATGGGTCTGTAGTTACCTGGAGCTGCCTTTAAAATCTGGCATCATCCTTGCTGTCTTCCGTTTCCCTGGTGTTGTTATTAACTGAAGCAAGAAGCTCATCACTTAGAAGTGCAGCAGATCTGTAACTGTAGAACTCCTGGGGAGACTCTAGGAAATTCAGATATCAATTCACAACTGGGCAATCCTGGCCCACTCTAAAACATGTTTACCTTTACAGGGAACAAATTTTCACTTCTTGACCATATCTGGGGCCATGAGAAATCACTTCAAGAAACCTGAGATGTTTAAAGCCCTGATTAAATGTGTAGTTTCACCCCATGGTTTGGTTTGTGTGCTTTCAATGAAGTGGCACAAAGGAACTTCAGTTTTAATCCATGTTCCTCTTAGTATTTTGTTCGTAAGTTGCTGTTGTAAATAGATTGAGTTGGATATTTGAGAGTTAAGTATTTCCATACTGAGCTAAATTCTAATTATCCCTTATACTGTAAGTACTCCATTTGTTTTGGGAGACAATGGTACATAACTTAGCAAAAGGGCAGCAAAATTATTGCAATATTAATAAAAATGCATCACAACAGTTGTGGAATAAACTATTAGGCTTTAAATCAGAAAAGTAATTATAGGCCTATTATCCAATATGGCTACAGCTGCTCTGTGTATTTATACACACAATTGCTTTCACATATACACCAGGAGGATTAGAATGAAATAAAATCCATGAAAGAAAGTATTTATCCAGGGAGTTGGAGTAAAAGCAAAGATTTCATTTCCATACCAAGAAAAATGGAACCAAGCAGCTGTTCAGTTATTTTGGATTCTTGTTCTTGCTTGACAATGATTAAAGATATTAAGAGCACCAAAATGACATGTCAAGATAACAAAAGAGGTTTTCTTGGTGATCAGCATCTGTCATCAGAACTCCTATTGCTCTCAGTAGTATTTCTCTTCTTATCAGAAATTGCTCCTCCAATAAAGACTACATTTTATTTTCAGTTTCACATACTTATTTTTTTTTTCTTTTTCTTGAACATTGAACTTTTGCATTGCAAAACTCTATATATCCAAAGAGGAAAATGAGAAAAATGATCGGTAATAAGGGATCTCACAAACTGTCCATTTTAACTGAGTGAAAATCCAAAGCCCATGCCTACAAAATGTTTATAGGCTTTCAGGAAATCACTACCAATATAGTTATGAAGCCCATGTTGGTCTGGCATCCAAGTTCCTTAATTTCTGTTGTGGCCATGCACAAACATTTCTGCCACTCTTCTCTCCTCCAATGTGATATTCAATTGCATTCTAACCTAATTCACAAATTATGTTTCCAAATGCCGCTGATTTACTGCTCACGTTGCACTTTGCATTGGGGTAGTTTCTGTGGGCACTGGAGGGTGCTTTAGCCACTCTAATCTGCTTTCAGAGAAAGGTAAAAAACCCCAAATTACAGCAACTTCTTTGAGGAGTAAAATTTTTATGTTACAGACAGGACTTGGGAGAGGGCAAAAGATGAAAAGCGCCCGTACAGCCAGCGGCAGTTCCACAATCAGCCCCACTGCAGAGTTACCCAGCTCTTGCTTGCACTGCATTTGCAGGACAGAGGCACTGCCGCCCCATGCTTTAGGAAATAATCCAACATATTCATCTGGAAAAACAAGCCACATGATCTCCTCAGGCAAAAAGAGCATAGGGAGGAGGAATGCCTCTGCTTATCACAGTCACCACAGGCATGCTGGCTCCTGATAGCACCATCTTATCACATCCGGAGCAGCGTCTCCCAGGCAATTTGCTCCTCTCTGTGCTCAGACAATCAAAGTAGCTTAGCTTTGAAAATAGTTTATAGGACAAAAGCAGGTGTCCTGGGATCCTGCCCTGGCAGAAAGCCATGCTATAATTGACACCGTGAGCCTGAAGACTAGAAGAATCCACTTGATGCGAGCAACAGAAATGACATTGCAATAGGTGGTGGTGCAGAGGCTGTTCATTAGAGGGACCTGCACAGATGGAAGCACGTGGGAGGGAAGCAGGCATCAGGATGCAAAGGAAAGGGCATATACAGGCAGTTGGCCACGGAGACAACATCTGTTTGAGCACTGGACCCACACCAACACCAGCATCACTACCCTGGTTGGTACAGAGCAGCCCCCACCACTGTGACTCACCCAGGTCATGGCCAGAATCTCCAACCAGCCAAAACACTGCAGAGAAAACAGCTTCTTCAACTTGACTGTTGTTTCCTCTCTGAACCTTATTTTAGTTAAAGCTCCCTTTTTGTACACAGTCTCAATGTGGTTTCCCTGAGCTGCTTTTTCTATGCGACTTGTTCTACTTTGTGTATATATTCTTCTGCCTCTTCATACAGACAGGAAAGCAAAGGTTAGAAAAAGGACAACAATTCAAGTACACACTGATGCAAGGACCAGCCTTTCAGGAAAAAAGGATTCAAAAATATTGATACAGCAAGAACAAAAAGACCCAAGAAAGCATGGAGATGTCTGACTGCTGGACAGAACAGACATCTTCTGCCTTGCTGCTCCCCTGGCTGGTGGAGACTTGCTGTTTGCCCGTCAGGTTGCTCAGTGCTCTAGCTAGGAGGGCAGAAAAATATGACAGTTCAGTGATTTGCACCTTTCCTGACAAATAAGGAAAGAAGGAGTACAATTTGCTCATCTTTGGCCTTTGATGTGATTCTATTACATGGAGGAGAATTCAGAAGGGCCCTAAATCAATAGGGAGAAGGATACTTTTAATTGCCACTGAGGCAGCTAACCAACAGAACAACATTTCATGGGAGACGTTGTTCTGACCGGGTAAGTTTGAGATGATTAAATCAATGTCTATTATTTTGCCTATCACATACCATGAACTGGACTACACTTTTGTAAGAGTTTTAAATTACTACGCATTGCTTCCCAACTGGAAAGGGGTGTTGACAACATTTGGGAAGACAGCTGAAAGGTCAGCTAAGATATACTGACATGATTACAGTCAATTATAGAGCATTAACTAAAAATGCACAACTTGGATTTTGTTCAGTTTCTCAGGACCATCACAGAAGCAGGATGGGTATCTCTGCATTATCTGCAAACCTTCAAATGCTTATCAAGGCATACATGCTAAATGATCTTCTTCCAAATCCTGAAAACTCGTATTAACACTGAGGTCTTTGAGGTGCAAACCCTGAAATTCAGTGAAACAAATGTCCCTAAGTTGCTGTAGCCCTATGCAGAACTCAGTCACTGGTTTCTGCTGTCGAGGACCGGGAGGCTGTGACCGTGTCTTTGTGAGCACTCACACAGCAGTTACCACAGTAGACCTGTGGGATGCAGCAGGAACACCTGACACAGAGGTTTTCCCTATTATTAATCTCAAGATGTCATTGTTGTATCACTACAACACATCCTAATTTGATGACCTAGCTGAAAGCCCTGACAGCCCCTACAACTCTTGTCTTGTGTGCTGCCAAAAGTGTATCCACTATCCTTTCTAATCTACCGGTGTGGGAACATGGAAGATCCCTTTCAGTTATCGAAAACATTCTTAGTTTGACTTTCTAGTGAGTGCTTTTGACAATTTGAAGTTTTTCTCTTTTGCTTAGTTTCTCTAAGCAATGAGTAATTCTCCTTCGCATGATAAACTCTATTGTCCCCTAAAATTAGTCCCCCGTGAAGAAACCACGTCAAAGCAGTGATCTAATGTCAAAAACACCTCTGGCTCTTGAGCAAACAAGAAAGAAGGAAAAGAAAAAGAAAAATTAAAAACACCTTCATTGGCAATTTGGAAGAGAATTTATTTCTTCCTACAGAGTGTATGATGAGTAATTCCTTTGCAAATGCTAAATTCCCTCAGAAAGTGTTCCGGAGTAATATTGTTGAAGTTTCATGCTTTCAGTATTGCAGTTAATAAAATGAAACTGTCCCTTGATTAAAAATATGATTTAAGAAAGAAGAAAAGCCAGTGGTAAAATAAGAAATAAATATTGAAAATGATGGATTAGTGCCTATAAACCACCCACCTCTCCCTCAGTGGTTCCTAGCAAAGTTCAGCTGCAGACCTGGCTGACCAGGGCAGGAGTGCTGCCATGGTGCTCACAAGGCAGACACACTCTGGGAGGTTTCCACACAGAATCTGCTCAACACCAAGGGGAATTTTGTATCTCTCAGACTTTTAATTTCTTCTCTACAGGAATAGTATTTTTTTTTTTTTAATCATAGAAGGAATTAATTTTGACCACATTGACTGGCTTTTTGTTTACCACAGACCAAACAGCTTTTCTGGGTGTACGGTCAGTTCTGTAACTTCGACCTGAACGACAGCTTATCTTTCAGAGATATAGATGGAGGCCTGTTTAAGAACAGACAGATTGAGGATCAGAGTGATCTAAAGATGTCCAGTGATGGGCATGCAATCCAAGCTCTAAGTGAGTAATTTCTTGATGTCAGTTCCCTGCCTTGCTACAGAGCTAGCCTGAGATAGACAAAGCTTCGTTTTCTCTGGTAATTTTTAACAATCTTTTGATAGCTAAATGAATAAGAGTCACTGCAAAGTTTGGATCTCAACTCTGATTTGCAAATTTTCTGAATGCTTTCCAGCTTCTCAACATTCCTTTTCGTGATTTGAATGAGTCTTAGTAAAGCTCGAAATATCATCTACCTACTATCAGTCTTACACAGCCAAAGATTTGCTTCTCAGCCATAGATCAAACTCCTACCATAGCACTTAAAGCACTTATTCAAAGGATTATCTACTACACTGTTTCTGAGCTTAGTTCACTGAGACACAATAACAACTCACAGGTGGTAAAAAAATCATGCTCAAATGTATTTAAGGAAACGTAACAGCTGCAAGGGTTAAGACACATGAGAAGAGACAGTAAAGAAGCCCGTGGAAGGACATGTTGTTGGGAAAATGGCTGGAAATGCTCTTGGAAAGAGGTGTTCCATGCCAGAGAAGGTACACCCGAGGGGACTGCAGCTGTGGTGACTCATGCTGGGGTATGATCCCCTCTCAGGAATTGTGGCCATGGACCACTCACACAGGGGCAGGGGCAACCCTGAGGAACTGCATCTTAAAAACCAGCTTTTTCCCTGGCTTTTTGTGCAATTTGGTGTGTTTTTCTCTTCTTTTCTTACCTTGCTATCTGAATAATCAACAGTTATTGTTAAAAAGCAATGAATTATATCAAATAAAATTCCTTAAGCAGAGACTGATTTGAATATGACAGCCTCTTTTTTATCACCAGCTCAAGCAACGCGGGTCTCTGTGTTCTCTGGACTCCCACTTGGGGAGTGCTGCTCCCACACCTGCCTACATCCAGCCCAAGGGAACAACCTGACAGCGGGTCAGAGGCTGTAGTTCCTTTGAAGAGGGTGACTAAACCACAGCCTCCAACACTCCAGCTCACCAGGCCTTTGGGTACTTTAAAAAGGGAATTATTATCTTCTTCTGAACTTTTTTTCAGTTTGCTATTACTCATGATCAATTTTTCTTTAAATGGCTCAAATTTATCACTGAACATAGCAGTCAAAAGAAATCAACTAGCCTTACCTCTGGCCTAGGAAAAACGACACAATTTTCCAAAACGAGAGGGCTGTACAGCACAGACAAAGCCAGGCACTCGGCAGTGTGACAGTGCTGTCTTTTCCTGCAATCTTAGAGCATGGCCGTTCTCCTGGCACCTCTCGCTCTGGCTCTGCCGTGCGCTGAAGAAATCCTGCATCTCCTGCAGACCAGCGGAAAAAGCAACATTCCTAAACATTTTTAGGATTTTAAGGGATGGAAGGAGGAAAAGTGGGTCTCTGGTCAACCTGGCTAATCCTGAGTGCTGAGGAGGTCTCCCTGCCTCACCAGCTGCACTGATGCACAGCCCGAGTGCTGCTGGTTCCATCGGGCTATGTGTGGGTGCAGTCAAAAACAGACAGCAGGACAGCACGTGCTAGCAAAACTTTGAAATGGAAAAAAGGCCTTAATCAGAGCATTGTCTTCTTGCTTCAGGAGTAACATTTTTTCCCCCCTGTAGAGTAACATGGTTTTGGGGTTTGCATTAATTAATTAGCACTATTAAAAATTAACAGTAAGCAGGGATAATATAAAGTGATTTTTCCTGAAGACCTACTAAATTAGATTTACATTTACAATAATTAATGAAAGGCAAATAATATCTATACATAGCAATGGAGAAATTTCAGTAGAATAGTAAACATTTTATTTCTTAGGACAGAAAGCACAGAAATAGACAGAAGCACAGAAAAAGCTAAGTTGAAACCATTAAATATATGTCATATATTCCAGGCCCTGGTCCTCTTAATGGCTCTTTTCTGACGTCTCTACAGTTTGCTTCTCTCTCTCTCTGTCTTGCAGGAGTTAATTTTAAATATTTATATTAAATTAAACATTAAAGCCATTAAATTTTAATTAAATATTAAAGCAATTTCATGAAACAACCATAGGAAATTATGCCCTAGAGGCAGAATCCATAGGATCCAAATAGATGTTCATGGGTGAGATGATTATCATCTGGAATCCTTAATGGCCACTGAAGACAAATAATCTGTTCTCAGAAGGTGTCCTAAAGTTGATCTTAACATTAGGTTAGATGACTTTACATCCTAGATCTCTTCACTGAACATAAAGAATCCAAGGATGACCGGCTCAGAGGGAAGCACTGCCACTGCAGGTATCTGAGGGTAGATGACAGAAATCCTCCCCCCCCGTTGTATTTTGGTCTGTGTTGGGAAGCAAACACAAGGCACAGTTTAGCACTGGAAGCTCTGCAGGCAGCAGCTCCAGTGCTCCAGGTATTAATCTCTGACCTCAAGATGCACAGAAACTATTAACTCTACTTTGCTTTTAGCAGGATGGAGGATTACAGGAACTTGGTCTCCTTGCAACATATCAGTTCACAACTAACTTTATGTAGCATATTTAAGTTTTCCTAGCAAACAGTTCACAGGAGAAATCTTTCCTGTTTGTATTAGGGCAGTGGTAATGCCCCAACAGCTGGATTGCAAACATCCCATTCTCAGGGAAACCCTCAAAGTTACTGAAGACAACTGGAATGACCTAGCAGATTTAACAAAATCAGCATATCACCTTTTATGTGGATTAAGGCTTAAATACTCATGCTGCTTGAATCCTCACATATTGCCCAGATACGATCACCTTCTGTCATTGTGTTAACACTTAATGCATTTAATTTTCTGTTATTTGAAATAAATGCCTTAAAGTGACTTTAAAAATTACCTTCGTAGCTTCTCTCTCTTTTTTATTTAATATATATTTGCCATATAAACGACCTTACCAACACTGCCATGTAACTGCTCGGAAGGCTGCAGCAGGCAGCTGCTCTCTCTGCTTGGCCTGTTTACAGCAGCATTTTTCCCTGGAGGGCAATCCGTGACATGTCGGAGCAAGCCAAGAACTAGCCAAGTGGGACAGCTGGAATTGGCTCCTGTGCAGCTGGTTCCTTCTACTTTCTGTCTTCACTGGGCAATAGCTTCAGAGCAGCAGTGTCCACTGAGCTCCGAGGATTCACCCTGGCTTTTAAAGTCCATCTCCTGTGGGAGGTGCTGGAGGCTATCCAGTGGTTCCTGGAAGCTCAGGTTATGCTGCAAAACATTATTCCAAAGGTACTGGAAGCTAGAAGCCACATGAAAGCAGCGGCACACTTACAACTCACATGCCTGTGAATAAAGACTCCCTTAACCAGCTTGCACTTGATCATCCCTCATAAACAAACACGGAATCACAGAATCATAGAATGGTTTGGGTCAGAAGAGACCTCAAATATCATTTAGTTCCAACCCCCTGCCATAGGCTGGGACACCTTCCACTATCCCAGGTTGCTCCAAGCACCTCCCACCCCCGCCTCAAACACTTCCAGGGATGGGGCAGCCACAGCTTCTCTGGGCAACCTGTGCCAGTGCTTCAGCACTGACAGTAGAAGTTTCTTCTATAGCAGTGGCCTAAGGGACACTGTAGGGTTTCCCTGCCACAGCTGGTCACCACATCTTTAGGTGTCTGGCTCATTAAGTCCCATAAGGAGCCCTAGTGGATAACATCTCCTCCACACCAGAACCAGGGGCATGGTTTCAGATGCTGGAAGGAAGAAATTTAAGGAGTCTCTGGAAGCCTAGAAAAGCAAGTTTAAGTAGGTATATCAGCTAAATATATGCACAGAAAGACCCTTGGTACCGCTGGGGAGAACATACATCTGAAGAAGTTAAATTAAGAGAGGAAGAACTTGACATTCACCTGCTGTTACAATTTCCTTGCCTGTTCCCCTATGAAACCACACATTTCTCTCCACAGCCAGAAGTCCTACCTGCAACAGGCTGACGTGCCTTCTGGAAAATGCCTTCTTCTTTGTGGCTGTGACTGCTGGCTGAGAAGAGGGAGGGGGTTTCTAAATTGCTTTCTTTGAACATTAGAGGAAGTCACAGTCATTGCACTGATGTTTTGTCCCCCACTGCATGACAGGGTGGGAGTAGGCAGAACAAAAACTGCAAGTAGGAAAGGTTTAACCAGCAGGGAAAAGTCTGTCTTTGATCTGAAAATGAAGGTGCTTCGTAAGTGCTCAGATAGGAAGGATTGTCTCCTTTTTCATGTCCACCTGACTGATCCCTGGAATACTGCAGAAGCCCTCCAAGTTTTTCTGAAGGGCTGGAAATGCCACAGCCAGACACCTAACTCTGATTTTCATGTTGTTTTGCACAACAGATGTTTCTGTGCAAATAAAGAAAAAGGTTCTGTGTGAAAAACCTCAGATCCACTGAAATCACTAGAGCTGTCATTTTAGTGTCTGCTTCTTTTCATACTTTCTCATGAGGTGTTCCCCCCTTAGTTTTTAGACCACCAAGGCTTCAGGTGCTGTGTGACTTCATGCACCAGCAGCACTGCAGTGTTAACGAGGGGAGGGGTTCCCCCGTGACAGATGGGTACATGCTGCATGTTTACAAAACCTGCTACCAAAACACCTGGAAGGAAGAAATAACTTATTTTTGATTGATGTTAAGGGGACAACCAGTGGTGCTGGTTCCATTTCGACATAACACTTAGGTCCATTTTGACCTGTTTGCCATCTCAATTCTCATCTTTCCATCCTAATAGAAATACTGATGTCATTTCGTGTCTCTAGCTTTGAACATTAAACCGAAGCAAGAATTTTACATAATTTAGTCTTGAATGTTCTCTGAACTATACTCACTTTCTCTTACAATGATCTGCTCCACCTCACTATAACAGTGAGCCTAGCTGAACTGCCAGGCTACTTCTGCTACCACAAGTATTTCCCTGAGATTGTGTCAAGATCTATTGGTAATGGTGGAAAAGAAAAAAGAGCTCCACTACAAGCAGTAAGGGAAATAGAAAATTAAATAGGAAACTGGCTAAAATAAGATAGTCATCCATGCTAGTTAAAAAAGAAAAGGATTTTCTTGAGAGAAGAGATACTTCCAATGTTGACTTGGTATTTTTCCTTTCCACAGCTTAAACTTCTGTTTCAATATTGCTGACAAGGGGTATTTGCGTGCTGACTGGTAGTGACAAACACTGCTCTGAGTCCTTGCTCTAGTGGGGCACACACTGCAGGCAGCCTCTCTCCTCCCCAGCAGCATGAGGGAGGCTCCTGGCTGTGTCATGGCAAGGTGCTCAAAGAGCTCAGGAAGGACCATCTCCCCTTCTTCCTACACTGAGCTTCTGAAGCCATGCTTCAGTCCAGTCCAGCTAGGGCAGCTTGGGCTGTGGAGCTGGACAGGTGTGACAAAGGCGGAATAAATGGGGTATCCCTGAATGCAACCCCCAGCCAGGCCACCTATCATGCCCAGCACAGTGACATCTCTTTCCAGGGTCAGTGCTAACACACATAAACTTGAACTTGTCCCAGCTGGTCCCACCTGCCAGTGCCATGATGCTGGAGCACAGAGATGCCCATGGCAGGCACATTGTGGAGTGGGATGCTGCTTTACACACCCACTCCCAGTCTCCCCACTAAGCAATTAGCACAGGACAGCTGGATTGTCCCCTGAAATTGTCTCAGTTGATGGAGCTCACTGTCTAGTTGGCTACATGATGCAGTGATGCCTTTTGCATTCTTTGAGGATGTGGATTTAATCAGAGACCTGCCTTAGCTTACACACATCAGCTAAACAACTCTTGGCAAGAGTGCTCTGCAGAGCAAGTAGGGGACCCTAGGGAGGAATTTCCATGTAATAACGAAATTAATTTAAAAAGTAAAAAAAAGTAGTATTTTCTGCGACACAGGCAATGAAATGCTACACTCCTTTAAGAACTGGTGTATCTTATCTTGTTCCCTCCTTTGAAAGCAGGAGAAAAATCAAGAAGCAGTCAACACAGCTGGGCTTTTCTTTTTGTTTACTTGGAAAACTTGTTTTAACCATCAACTTTAGCAAATTTTGGCAGTTACAAACCTGTACACTTTTTTTTTGTTGTTTTGTTTTTATAGCAAAAGAACACAAGACAATACTGCCAACAGCAATTATGAAGGAACAATTAGTTTTCAGATGAAGAACTATACCCACTCAAAGTGATAAACCTTCCCTTTTGCATAAGGTTGAATTTGTTGTCATTGGAAAAATGACATTTCTTAATACCTACTTGAAATGGAATAAAAATCATATCTCTAGGTTTTTTGTGCAAAACACATTCATTTAAAAAAGTCAATAAAAAAAATCTTAAAACCAGAAAGAAGTTAAACAAAAAGAGCTGAACCCAAAGGAAAGTTACAGTACATTTTGAAATGATTAAAAAGTTTTCAGATCTAAAATGTTTTTGTTTTTGTTTTTTTTCTGTTATCTTAGAAGTTTAAACCAACTTTGATGACTCTTTAGAATTATATCAAACAAACAAACAAACAAACAAACAAACAAAAGAAATTAAAGCAACCTGATTGGCATCAAATATCTACAAAAGCCTGGTAATTTGAAACCATTATATACATTATTTTATAAACTTCTTTTTTAGACACCAAAACATACATCTTTTACAAACCAGCCTGCTTGAGACAGGTAAAATTTACAAGACAATCTTTTCCAATACAGTGCTTTAAAGAGAACTGCTTTCACTCCTAAACATCTTTGTCATCTCCTGAAAAGCGGCAGTATGGGCTCATTGCATTGCTGATTAATAGTGTTTCAGGTATTCCTATGACAAAAGAATGCTACAGTTCTGAGGGCTCCAATCTCTTTCCATAATACAGTTCAAGTGCACTCTTAACACTGGTAAAGATTACTTATGGCCTTTGTGTAATACGACATATTTGCAGTTATTGCTTTTCATTATTACATAATGAAATGAATTTAATTTCATTTCCTCCCCATCCGCCCATCCCTTAGATGATGCAGCTAATTTACTAACTGAACGGCCCTTCTGATAATGGAGATGTTAAATGTCAAGTTCATGAAACACAGGCTAAAAACCATGGGTAATGGGCAATGGTCTAGATTTCTAAGGCTCAAATCACAGTTTGGTGTATTGAGAGGAACAGAGATGCAAACAGGCAAAAAGCAGTTTTTACCACATGGTCAATGATGGTAAACCATCAGAGAATGAAGCTGAAGATGTAACTCTCTTGTTGGAAACCAATGAAATGCCCATTATTACTGAGTGAATAGCTCCAAACATTATCTACAAAGCACAGATGTACTTTCATACTGGTTCTGAAGAGCTGGCTTCCTCCATTATTAAGGATGCTTCCTTTCCAAATGAAGCTTAGCAGAACTGGTCCAGGGCACCTTCAACTCCCTCTCCCATGAATGCAGTTATTATTCACTGTAAGGATATACTTACTATAGCATCCATTTAGCTTTTTCAAGCAGGAGCTCTCGATGAGGAATAAAGTGTGTTCTTAGCATTTGTCCTGTCCAGCCCACGTTTTTCTTTATGATGGAATTTACTGGAGTCAAGCCGAACAATTTTCATGTCATATTCTCAAAATTTCTCACCTGCCTGGCCCACAGAGACAACAGGCTGCTGCCTCCTCATTGATCAGCATTTCATGACGTGCTTTTATTCACTGTGCTGCAGCCGCACTGAGTTTCTGACTAGAGAGTGTACCGATACATCCAGGCTCTCACAACTTCAGACTACACTAGAGAATTTAGAGAACAGGAGAAAAAATTCCAAAGAGCAAAATTTACATTCTTTGTGGGACATGTAGAGGGGGAGAGCCTGCTTGACAGATGGAGCACACAACTTTCAGATTCAGGAAAACAGTGGAAGTGAGAAGCCTTTGACTCCTTCCAGCCATTTACTGAACTATAGGTTAAAGAATCCCATGGTATAGTTTGGGATCAAAGATGTCACTGAGCTTAAGGAAGACAGCTTGATTTGACAGGAAATCACAGTTCTGTAGTGAATCTCTGCATTCCAAAGTCCTCCTGGTTGCCTTCATATGCTGTATCCTATAGGAGGGTCCTAGAGGAAGGCAATTTTATGGTGGTCTTTTAGTGGGGTTGTCCACTTTCTCCCACAGGAGGGAAGCGATTCTGCAGCTCCATGGTGTCACATTTGACCCTTTACTCTGCTTTAAGACACTGGTCAAGGACAGCAACTACATCCAGTATCTATAGTTTTGTGGGGAGTTTTTTGCCCTTTTTTTCGAATGTTTATAATACAAAGGCAAAATAATTCATGTACTTAAGAAAGGTACGTAAGCCTAATTTTTCCTTTTGCACAAGGCCTCTTAATGTGGTACTGGCAGCAAAAATCATGTTGTAGTCACTGTAAGTCTCCTTCCATTGCCAGAGTTATTAATAAGGCTGGCACTGTGCATGACATTCTCAACTTGATCAAAATGCAGAGAACAAGCACCCTTTTAGACTCATATACCCCTGGCAAAGTTCATGATTTCTGATATAAATGTGTATTTGCATTTTAACAAGTTGCTTTTTTCTTTTGCTGCTTCTTTCCAAAAAGCAAAAACTTTCTTGATCCTAAGTTACAAGCCAGTGATACTCAAAAGTACTCCATTAAGCCTATGAAACCATCTGCTACAGATGATTCTGAGAGAAAATACCGTGTAGTGGAGCCATCTACAGGGATGTAGTTTGAAATACACACACACAGGATAAGCAGAGGGGGGTAGCTCTTGCAGAACCAGGGACCTGGTAATTACAGCAGCAGTGATACAAAAATCATCATATGGCAGAAAAAGGAAATATATACTGGAAGTGCTAATATGAACAATAATTCTTACATTATGTTATCAATGTGTCCTTATGTTCCAGATTAGAAGACTGTGACTTGAGTGGAGTAGTAATTAAAACGAAAATAAAATGGCTTGGTTTAACAAGAGATGTTAATATGAGAATCACTCTCTAAAAGGTATTTCACCTTTAGATCTGCATTTGGGTCTTATCATTATCAAAAAGAGCCTGAACAAAACCAGAAAGGCCACAGAAGTACCAACACTCACAGAGGGGAATCTGAAGATGGATTTGGAGGGGAGGAGATACTGAGGTATAGAAATCATGAATAGGACAGAGAAGGCTGAACGGGTGATCCTTGGCACCTTCCCAACAGCACTTTAATAAGTAGGCGTTCAGTGAAATGAAATGGCAACAACACCAAACAGAAAAAGTACTATACATTGTATTTATGCATATTTTACTAGTAAAACTCACTACCAACAATATATTACTGAGGCAACAAGCTTGGTAAGAAACATTGATTTTTTTTTTTTTTGTATGGCAATCACTAGGCTCCCATCGTGCTGTCCCTTGTGACACTTTTGATATGTCCCAGTAAAGGTTTGATATTGGTGTCTCAGGCTTAAGCGAGAACTTTCACTACAGAAGACAGGTGACAAGTACACCTAATAACTAGCTGGGGGCTTGAACAGAATTAATTGCATAATGGATAAAAATGTCTCAAACCAAAGCTGAGTAGGAGCAAACCTCATGTAAACTGCAGCCCAATGCTAAGAGAGCATCACATTCTCAGAAGGTCACACAAGCTTTAAAAGTGCAGCTAAATTTGCAGAATTGCTTTGCCAACTCTGATGCTCCTAACTCTTGAAGAGACATCAATCTAATTGCATTTCCTTTCCTGTAACACAGACTTCATGAACAATACGAGTTATCCTCTTTCCATGCCTCTAGGCTTGCCAAACCATTTTATGGCCTTCTGGCAAATCCCTCAGTTCCTTGCAATCACAATACAAATTTCCAAATTTTTTTTCTTCTTAAAAACACAGGAATAATATCAGGGGAAAGGGTTTGAAACGCACCATGAGCACATTCAGAATATATCACTGTTACAGAAGCATGTTTACTCTGAGAAGACCAAGTGACATTCATAAATTCAATGGACAGGACCTATTTGCAGACAAGTACTTGATAATACTTGTATGTGCAGTACATTCTTTCTAGAAGTTCACTCATTTTATTCATGTATCTGCATAATGAGCTGTTTTCTACTGAAGAATTGCTGCATCATCCCAAAGAAAATACCCACACCAATCTTTCATAGCTATGAGAGCTATTGGAGGGAAGCAGCAACACATTGTACCTACTCAAAGAATTCTAGAAATCCTGTTTTATTAAAAGTGTTACAAGCTGCAGTTATTTAAATTACATTCTATCAATAATTTCTTTGTGTTGGGGAAAATTCCTGAATAAACCTTCCTGTATGTCAAGAAATGGCCCACAATTCAATTTTGTGTGAAACTCATGTCAGTCAAGAACATGCCCTGGCATACAACTGCTGAAACTATCCAGTTAAGGTGATTGACCAAGGGACAGGACGTGGAAAGCAGCACATGAAACCTGCTAATGAATCTGTTCATGTATCACAATGATTTAGGTATTCAAAAGCTTTTCAGAATGACAGAATTAGGCCATGGAAGGAATGGATGAAAACTCAGCAGTAGTGCAGGCTTGTAGAGTCACATTCACTGGTATGGTACACAGACACTGTAAAATGCAGTGGTAAAAACATTTTCAGACCACCAAGCAACAGGTGTGTATATTCTGCTTTAATACATTGAGTGAAAATCCCCTATTTCCAGACTGCACTTGATGGCTCAGGCCAAATCAGTGTGAATGACCATTTACTCCAATCAGGCTGAGGGAAGTAAAAACATATAGATGCCGTGGTTTTCTTCATTCCAAAACAATATTCTGAAGTCTGAAAACAACCTTTGGATGTCCTCAAATCCTACAAAATGATGCACCCAGTGGAAAACCTAGGGACAGACCTTTGGCCACAGACCATCCATGGAGCTCCACCGACTGAGTCAGTCTACAGCAGCTGAGAACTCATCCTGTGAACTCCAGGGATGGATATTTGGCAAGAGATGTTAAACTAGCAATGTGAGGTTACAGCAGCCTTATATGTAACTTAATTGCAACTAATTTTACTGCAGTAACTGCAGCATGAGGACTGCTGTTAAAGAGCTGATTGCCCAAGCAAGAAATTTCCAAATAAAGATCAGCTGTGTAGGTGACCCCGTGTTTTCAGATTCATGTTCACGTTGCATACATGTTAGGTGTGGTGGTGCTTACACTGCTGGGGCAACACCAGGCCACTCCTGAGCCAAACTCTGACATTTCGGGAAGTCCTCATGGGTAAAGCTATGCACACACTCTTGAAATCAGGTTTTAAAAATGACAACCAAAGTAAGCCAATTTGGAGTAAATATAAACTGTATGTATGTGTGTTGCCTTACACAAAGTAGAATGAAATTCTATGTAATAAAAAAAAGTATAGATAAATATTTATGGACAAATAACTGGTCACTTGTCTTTGACGGGTCAATTTGTAAATGTTGCTTTTTTTAGCCATCTGCTTTTTTTAGCCCCAGCAATCAATTGCTTTCACTCTTTGCTGACATAAAATTTCATGCAACAGTGCATCCTAGAATGATCTATACCAGTTCCTTAATACTGTGGGGAGATCATAACACTGTAACACTTTTAATAACACAATGCCAAAAAAAACCCCCAAAACAACCCAACTTTGTGAGAGAGAAAGAAATTATTTAGCAGTTATTTTTCCCCCTGCCTCAAAAGCTGAGTTTTACTCTTGGTAATAAATAGAAGGTACACACTCTCCAGATTGTCTGTAACAATTTCATGATGTATAATGCTTAACACAATTGGTCTCTTCGTGTCTGCACATACAGTATCATTTCTGAACAAGTTAATAATGGGTTATACTGTACTTTTCTTTGCCCAATATATATAGATACACCTTCAGCAAAATTTCTTCTCAATATTTATACTATTAATTGGACCAAATGACAAAATTAAAAAAAGAAGAGGAGGAGGAAGAAGAAAGGAGCTTCCTTTACACTTGTGTCTGATGCTGGGTCTCCACAAATGGAATGTGAACATTTTCTAGGTTGAGTTCCTCCACGCTTTCAAAGTCACTCATGGCTACTTCAGAGTCATCAAAGCCACAGCCGGCTGAAACGTCAGAGGAGGAGGCGTCTAGAGAGTTGTGCAAGGATAAGGGCATCTTACCTGCACTAACATTTTCTGTGTTCTGGCTTGGGCCAACAGCAAAAGTACTAAACTCGTTCCCAGTTTGAGATCCCGTGGTGTCTGTCTCATTGGGGAACTGGTGAGGAGGGAGGTATTGGCTCGGGTGGAAGTGCGGCCGTCTCCTGCAGTCAGGGCTGAGAGTACTTGCCATTGAGACCGGCTGCGAGGGTGGGAGGGCTTCATATTGGTCCGGGTAATCCTCTGGAAGAGGAGGTGGCAACTGGTCCTGGCTCAAAAACTCCTCTTCGTGAGGGGGAGGGTAGTCGCTGTCGATGTCGTAGCCACCAAGGTAGTAATCTGTTTCCAGTTCTCTGGTACTGCCGTGATGAGCCGAGCCTCCATCTGTCGTCTCAAAATTGGGCACTTCCTCGATGTCGGACAAGCGAGCGCTTGGCATCCAGTCAGAGGTATCCCAGTGATACGCTGCAGCAGGGAACAGAAGCACAGTGCTCTGTTAGGATGAGACCACGGAGGAGAGCAGGGTGTCCTGCATGCACTCGCCTGAGTCCTCACAGCACATTCAAATCACAGCATGCACCACAGGCCACAGACACAGGTCAGCCATGCTCTGACCAGAGGGGTAGAGGAGGAGTATACATTGCATTATGATGCTAATGCAAACAAGCAAAGAAACAAAACACTGCCACTCTCAGACATTTTGCTTTTTAAGATGCTACTGGGTTGTATTAGAAACTATGAGTCCAAGAAATTAAAATGTCTCAATTACTGCTTTTCACAGTTATTCGAAAAAAACCTTTAAATGCAGTTGGCATGCTTACAGCATCTCAATCTCATCTCCCCTTCCACCTCTAATGACTTCAAGAAAGAAAGTGTGCAAGCAAATAATCTGATTGACTGAAAACTGAATTTTGAAACAAAAAAAGTGCCTGACCATTCTCATGCAGCTTTTGAACCCAAGAGAATTCAAACAAAAGAGTACACGTGACGCAGTTCAAGAAAAAAAAGAACGTATCAAGTCAGTGCTCTGCCCACCCCAGCCCAGTCCAACAGGCAGAAGGTGTCCCAGAAAAATCACCTCTGTTGTAGTTCTGTCCTTGATCCATAACAGACACTGTCAGATACAAAGTGAAAAGCGAAAACTGGTAACTCAGAGCTTGTCACCAGCATTGTATTACATGTGAAAATACAAAACTCTGCATGCATATTTCTAAAGTACAGCTGCCTCGGTGTCAGTAGGATTTTTAACTGTTCTTTATTTTAACGTACAAGATAAGCTTGCCTGTCAAATGCAGACATACATAAAGAAATGTTTATGTCGTGTATTATATTCCTTCTCTATCATATCTTAATTATTTACCCTCACTGAATAGATATGGAATTACATTAGAGCTGTAATTCTTAGCACAGAAAAGGGCTATCCACCATCTATATGGTTTATAATTGCAAAGTACATTTTTCTCTCACTTGTTCACTTTGAAACAGAAAAATAAGAATCTACCATTCTCAGGGCCGGTTCAAACAAATCTGGGCCCACCTGGGCTCAGATACCATGGTGATGGGCACGGTATAAGAACCTGAATAGAATAGAATACAAAGCCATTTAATGGGGCTATCAGCTACAATGCTCCGCAACCCCATACCCACCTCCCACCTGCACTGCCATGCTAGCCGGTGGGGAAGGAGGCATTCCAGTATGGAGAGGGTGCAGGGGTAGGGGACAGAGCAAGGAAAGAGGTTTTATGTGAGACAAGAGCGGGGAATAAGCTGCAGCGTTTTCTAGATGGATATGCTCTTGTTCAGCCGCATGTTATTAGGCTTCATGCAAGACGGCGTCGGGCAAAGTCTCTGGATGACATTGCTGGAGGAGGTCTGGCAGCAGAAACAGACCTTTATGGCATCACAGCTCATAACCTCTGTGGCTCAGACATGGGTGAGGGCAGAGGAGACTTCTCCAGCCCTTCACCTGCTAAGACCACACTTGTCCTTGCTCATCACCACATGGTGATGCTCAATAGCCAGGCAGGAGCTCTCCACCTGCTCTGCCATGTCCTGGAGCGAGGAGGGCTGGGGCTACTGCAGGTTTAGCAGCAGTGTCTGAACCGGCCCTAACCTCTCTTCTGCACTTCTCTCTTCTGTGTACAGTGGATTTGGCTGTGTTTGGGTCAGTGTGATGGCATTGCACCCAAAATGAGTCAGGGTCCTCCGAGTTGTGTGGATCAGGATCCAAGAGAACCTCACTAAATTGCTGACTTGCACAACCCCGGGCAGGTCCCTGGGGCAGGAGCCCCATCCTCCCATGACTCTGAGGCAGTGATTCTGCCCAGACCTCCAGTGCGGATAATTAGTCACCACTTCCACCAGCTCTGCTGCAGAGCAGGCAAGAATGCTAAGTCTCATATAAGGAACTGGGAAGTGAGCAAAGCATTTTCAGTGACAGGCTCTTGAAACTGCTGCCAGACAGGCTTTTTCTGACCTGTAAAGGATGATAATGAGCCAGTGTGTTTGCTTAAGCTTTCCCTTAGGAAGGCAAGGTCATTTGCAGTGCCTGTGGTTTCTTTTCAAGGTCATTTAAAAATTTTTTTTGAGTGGGACTTTCTTTTGAACTAACCTTGGCTAGTTAATTTTTTTGATAGTGAGAAGAATGGCACTCATGCACTTCAGGAAATCAATAAATATACTATGGACAAATACTCAAGTGGCATCAGTAGCTAGGAAAATTACTGTGACACTGGCTCAAGAAAAATATCAGTAGTTTCACAAAAATAATTTACTTAATCATCTTTAAACATTAGGCAGACTAGATTAGCTGAAGTATGCAAAATCTGTCTTAAATTTGCTAAGGACAGAGGAAATTTTTGACTTGTGGATAACCTGAGTTGATGTCGAGTTGACATTTGCCCAAGGGTAGGAAAAATGTTGTAAAATAAATAGAAGTAATGTTTATCTATGATAACACGACATTTCCTCAGTGCTTTATGGAAAAAAGAAAATAGTGATATCCCCGCGTTACAGGTTCACTTATAACATGATATGCCTGAGGTTACCCAGGAGGTCAGTGGAAGAGGTGGGTGTTGGGTCCTTGGAGCACAGCGCCATGCTCGATTCCATGGGCACATCAATCCCATGGGAGAGTCACGGCATCCATGGAGCTGTGCCCACACATCCGCTGCTTGGCAGGGGTACCTGGGGGAACCAGCCACCAGCCAAGCACCACTGGGGTACATAACCCAGTCCTGCTGCAGCATGGGATTCTTTACAGGCTTCCTGTGTCACCTTCTGTTTCCCAGTCTCTGCAGCCAGGATAATCTCAATGATACGGCTCCATTATCGGTCTATTATTTTCTCTGAAGACAATGAGAATAAACAAGCAGAAACATTGACTTGAATGGAAGATGATGAAGGCTTGACACCTTTTCTACCACCTCCAGTTACCCACAGATATTCTGTGGTACAGTCCTCTGGCATTTTCATGTTTGCTGGTGAACATGCTGATCTGCAAAACCCAATCCCTGCCACAGGATTGCTGGTCAGTGTAGATTAGTGAGGCTCTGCTGGAATGTTTCACAATGAAAATAGGAAGCATTGTTGTATAACAAGAAAGAAAAAAATTTAAATACCTTCATTTTCTATAGTGTCAACTACATTGTTGACAAGCTGTATGACAGTCACTATGGAAGCTTGCAGGGGAGGGAAAGCAGAAAATAAAGGGAGGGGAAGGACAGCTTCAGGTTAGTATTTAAAACACACATCATACGTTACCACAATAAATTCTCTCAAAAGACAGAACTGCCATTGAAAAAAAAAAAAAAGACTGCTGACAAATGCATGATTTATGCAGTGGGTTGCAGGACATTTCATTTCAGATAATCCCATATATCTTCAGAGTGGTGATAAATTCCAAACTAGCATTTCCAGAAAGGCATATGGGATGATGTGTATCACCTCATAAATTCAAGCAGACTGGTCAGCTGATTCAATTAACCAAAGCAGTATCTTGTCTACCTGACACTAATTTCTAATTCATTCTTGCTTAGAGGTCTCCAGAGATGGTGCCATGTGCTCCAAGGATCATTATCTTCTAGACCATTGCGCCATCAGAAACGGTGTTAATCTCAATCTATTTCCTAAGAGGAATGTTTTACTTATTTACTGCCTGTGCCGTGCCGTGTAATACCTCAGGGAGGTTAAAGCAGCACAGCTATAATTAGGAGGACACATCCACGTAGCTGTGGTTCAAATTTTGACCTGTGTTTGACAGAACAGTTCCGCAAACGCTCTGTGTGTTCTCTGCAGGTGTTCTACCAAAACATAATTTTCCCTTGAAATAATTAGTATAGACGGTGAAGTTGTTTAATGTGGAGGCCTGTAATGGGTGGTCCTCTAGATGATCTGCATTCTGCACCACTTAACACCCCTGCCTCTGAGGACATGAAATAAAACCCACCAAAACCAAAGGGAAAACTCTGGATGAGTGGGCACTGGATTCATCCCTTTTCCTTTGTCTTTAGTTATGAGAAAACCAGGTGCTTTGGAGCAGGCTGAGAAGAGGACCAGAAATGTGGGGTAAAACGTACTTTTTTTGTTTCACACAGCCAAAAGACTAAGGGGTCACAAGAAATGTTTTAACAGTGCAGACAAATGTTGAATATTTTCACATCTTTGCTAAATTTTGGGAGTGGGATCAGATATATCATCCAATTTCCTCAGTTTTTGTGAGGGCTTAGCAAAAAGAGCCTTGATAAACCAAAGGACCCATGTTCTGTGTCTATGATCAGCATATTTATGCCATCAATACAACTGGTGATTATACAAAGGAGATTTGTACTGGCTAGTGCATAATAAACATTATAGAAAAATAAGGGACTCCATGCAATTAGTGCTGCGTGGCTGGGAAAAAAGATGGAGGGTAGCTGGAAACTCTTAGAGGAGAAAAACTGAGAGTGAAAAACAGAAGGTGAAAAACCAGGGCCAGCACAGTTTTCTTTGCAGCTAAGGGTTGGCTCTGGTGGGAGCTGTGCAGAGCATGTTCACAGAAAGGAGGGACCCCCACCCTGCACAGCTGAGTGCAAGTCAATGCTCAAATACAGCATTGCTCATATTTTTGCTTTTGGACAACAAAAATTACTGCTAACTACTCACAGTAAGACTAGAGGGGGGCTGTGCAATTTAAACGCAGGAGAAATAAGGTGGGAAAAAAAAAAAGTAGCTTCAAAAACTCCCCCCATGTGAGTATTCATGGTCAGACAAGCCCTACTGACCCAGCAAAACAAGGGTCCAAGAGCCCTGGAGAGGGTGAGTGGAGGCTGTCTGCACCTGATACAAACTGAAGAGGACAGGGCTGTCTGCACCTTCAGCAGGATTCATCCCAGTGCTCCGCTGCTGCAAGACAGGTTTCCCCAGTCAGATGCTGCTACTCAGTTTCACAAGCCAGTGTCAGCACAGCCATTTGTACATCTGTGTGGCACAAGCCTGTCCCCTCTGCTAGCCTTTTGAGAACCCAGCAGCACTGCTCTTGGCTTTGCAGGAAGAGGTTTGGAGTCAGAGCCACTGTCCTGTCTTCCACAAAGAGTGTGGATGCTGAACTGCATTTGTTGTGGTTTCACCGACAACCTTCTAACCTTTGCAGGTATGTGAAGTACAAAGAATTAAAACAAGAAGAGCAAGGATTTATGGCTTCAGGAGGCATGTCCATTAGCCCTTAAAAACAGGCATGTATGCATATGCTTACTTCCGCCTGACTTTGCCTTTTAGGCTTTCACTGCAAACCTTCCCTGCTGCTTCAAGCAAACCAGAGCTTGTGGTCCTGCATCAGCCTCTGCAAATGACTCAGATGATTTAAGTTTCTTCCCTCACTCTCCCCGAAGATATGGATTTGTTTGAACCCCGAACTAGAAATGTTATCTCTAAAGGCCATATTTTAAATGCAGCTTTCACAAAAAATGAGTGGGCACAGAAGGTCCAATCCAGCTTCTGTGGGTACTGTGTCACTGATTCCAATGGAGACAGGGTCAGGAGTTCGAAATGTCTAATTAGAATTTGGGAGATATAAAAAGTAACAATGTACAATAAATGACCACTTGAATAATTATTCCAAAGGTAACCATATTGTAAATACATATCATCAAAACAATATTTATTCTAAAAAAAGGCTAAAGGGATGTTTTTGGTGCAGAGGCAGAAAAGCACTGAGAAGCCTCACAAAAATAACTGTAATGCTTCAGCCACAGTGGAACCAAAGGAACTGCAAGTGCACTTTGCTATCAGTGCTTTTTCCAACATTTCCAAGTTCCTAGAGAATAGCTGCATGACATGACTGAGGAACTGAGTCTCCAGACAGTTCATTAACTGGTGGCTGAGGAAACCAAGTACGATGTCTTTGTGCTAGTCTTTTTCTGTGTGTCTGAATAAGGCTTCCCTGACACCCATCATTCCTCCCCAGCAGAAGTATCTTGACTTTTCTCGGACCCACTGCTCAGCATTCATGGGCTGCAGGAACAAAGGTTTGCTATGACTCTGTGGGCCTCTTTGGGCTGTGTATGGCTCTGCCCATGTCACCCACTGAGATAATGATGCAGGACATGAGAGGCAGGCACCGAGTATGCACCGAACAAGCATTTAATGGTGCTCTACTGTTTGCTGAGCTGTGATTGCCAGGGAGAACCCAAGACACTGAGGACAGGCTCATCCGCTCATTGTTGTGGCTGAGCACCAGCAGAGTTTTGTTGGGACCATGAATGAGACCTGGCAAGTAGCACAGAAATCCCTTTTATTTGACTGGTGAAACATGAAAGCCATGCTCCTCCAAGAAGGAAAATTATATAAATTCTACAGTTTCACTTGTGACCTATTAGTCAGCTTACATCTTGGCAGTGTGACTCTGTATCATACCTCTAACTCCCTGTAAAGCTTGGTCCTGATACAACAGCCCCAAGCATCAAGATTTTTACTACGTTCCTATGATTTCGTAAACGGAACACGAAGTGAGGGTTTGAACCCACGACTTTCTTACTTTCGGCATCATTAAAGGGTTTCAAGATGTCACAAATGTTTTAATAATATTAGAAAGAGAGATAAATAGCTTTTCCCCCAGCATAATAAAGATTAAATCATTTCTTACCATTATCATCACCGGAATCAGACTGGAAGGAGCTGAGGGACTGTACTTCAGAGTTGCTGCCTTTATTACTTCCTGAAAAACAGGTCACTTCTTCAGCGTCATCAACCCCTTTACCTTCATTGACAGCAAAAACAAAGCAAAATGGTACTCTCTACGTATGCACATTTATCTGTTTATACCATGGACACATTTAAATCCTGCCTTCTGTTATTTTAGTCAGAATAAAACTATTTCCTTCACACAGAGGACATGGCCTATTTGTCAAGAAAGCATTTGGTGGAGATACCTAGACTTTTGAAGTGTTTGAAGTCCAAAGAGTCTTTCCAGTGGCTGACAACACTGTAATCAAGGAAGAAACATCTGTATTCAATATTGCCTTTTTAGATGACATATAGTCTCAACAGCAAAGAAAATGATGACTTAAGGAATGTGGTATAAACAGCTTATACAAGAGATTACAGTTACATTTATCTTTACTGTTCATTTCCTAATTTGAGAGCCTCGTTAAAGGCTCATTCAGTGCTCAGTAAAGTTACTGTGCATCTTGTTATTCATATCAGTGGCCCTTGGCTTGGATTTTAATAGCTCCATCACTGACATATAATAAATTATGCTTCAATTTACATTGCTTTTCATCAGGGACATTCAGTCCTCAAAACTCTACTGTTTAGAAATGTAACTGCAACCTATAGTATAAATTCTCCTGAACTAAACACATATGAATAAACACATTCAACCACACATTGTATGAGCAATAATTAGAAACACAAAAAAAGTTATCCTCCACTGTAAGCGTAAGCCAATTACAAATGAAGAAGCTCAGGTGCTAGCAACATGGAAGTACAGCCAGCTGCAGGTATTTCTACCCAGCATGGCACACCTCCATATGGTAAGAGCTGATTTGCTCCTGCTGAGCAGCAGGGTATGGAGCTGATGGAGTGAGTGCTGCAGTAACGAAGCTGCACTGCTTCCCACTCCTTGACAGCTGAGGTCTGTCTCCCTGGTACGGCCTCATGGTGTGCAGAAATTCATACTGGTACCAGCAGTGCCTGTGGCGCAAACACCCAGGAGAAAACAGGACAGAGCATGTGTGGGGGCTGGCGTGCTGATGCTTTCAATCAGCATAACTGTATTTATAGGTTTAAAAGGTCAAGACACAACACAACTCTGAAATACAGCCCAAATAAACGAAAATTAATTCAATTTTTCACTACAAGACTTCAGCCAGTATGCTGCCTTAAATGAAAATGTGCCAACCAGGGCACAGGTATAGAATCAGAAACTCCGTAAGGTTGGAACGGACCTCCAAGATGACCAAGCCCAACCTTTAACTGAACATCACTATGCAAACTAAGCCACAGCACTAAGTGTCATGCCCAATCATTTCTCAAACACTTCCAGGGATGGTGACTTCACCACCTCCCTGCGTAGCCCATTCCAAGGCTTAACCACCCTTTCAGAGCAAAAATTCCTCTGTCCATCCTGAACCTCCCCTGGCAGAGCATGATGCTGTCCTCTTGACCTGCTGCCAGTTGCGTGGGAGAAGAGGCTGACCTCCATCTGGTGCAACCTCCTGAAAGGCAGTGCCAGATTCCTCTCTCTATTTCTCAGTTCCAATTGCTTTCAACTACAGGACTATGAAAGTTTCTGGATTGTGTAGTTTGATGTGACAGTTTTGGCTAAAGCTGTGTTGCAATAGCATTGAAGATCATAGAATCATAGAACAGTTTGAGCTGGAAGGGACCTTAAAAATCATTTGGTTCCAATTTCCCTGCCATGGGCAGGGAATCCTTCACTAGACCAGGTTGCTCAGAGCCCCATCCAACCTGGCCTTTAACACTTCCAGGGATGGGGCATCCACCCCTTCTCTGAGCAACCTGTGCCAGTGCCTCACCACCCTCAGAGTGAAGGATTTCTTCCTAATACCTGACCTTAACCTACCCTTCTTCAGCTTAAGGCCATTCATCACTACAGGCCCTTGTGAAATGTCCCTCTCCAGCCTTCTTGTAAGGCCCCTCCAACAGGTACTGGAAGATGCATTAGGAAAAACTCCTAATAAGAGAAAACACCTTCAAAAAAATCATATATGGTGAAGCAAACATCTCCCAGTCCATATGACATGCTCTGACTTGCAAGGATAGATGATGTAGGGCCTTAACTCTGTCCCAGAAAATTGGTATTCCCTGCCATGACAGAAGATGTGAAGTTTGCTGCATCTCCAGCAACTCATTCAGGAATGGAGGGAGTACTGTGTTATCAGGTGAGAAACCATCAGAGCACAAACAGGGTAAGTGTGGGGATTGAAAATTCTGTGATGACTCTGATACTGAATGCAGAGGAGAATGCAATGGCCTGAAAAAGTGATCCCATATTTCAAGCAGTACGTGATTTCCTGCTTCACTTCACAGACCCTGAACGCAAGGAATATTAGTTCATTTGTCCCTGATGGAAAACAAAATTGCTTCTTGCAGAAGGTTTAAATATTTTTTAATTCCCTTGGGAAACAAACAGCCTGAACCTAGCAGAACTCATATTTGAGAATTCTGCCCCAAATTGTTTTTTTCCAATAGAAAGATGATTGCATTGTATCACTTGAAAAATGCTCAGAGCATTTATTTGTACGTGCTTTCCGAACAAGCGAAATAAATGCATTTAGTCATACTTAATGCATAGAAGTAGAGGTCCTGCATGCCTGATTTAACTATAACCTTTCAGAATTAAACCAGATCACTTCTTGAAGAAATGTAACAATTCACATGTATTAGGCTGGAGCATTAAGAGTACCTGTGCCACTGTACCTGCTGCACCCCGAAGGCAACCCTTACCAATGGCAGGGAAGAACGAGACCTGCACACAGTGCTACTTACTTTCTGTCCCAGCATCCCACGTGCTCTTCCTGATGGAGTCACAGTCAGAGCGACAGGGAGACACAGCAGGCAAGTTTGGAGCTACACTGCACACCACCACCCCTCTCCTGGCTGTCAGTATTCGAGGGGACTCAGGATGAAATGTTGTCATCTCCTGGTGCTCCACACCAAGCCCATCCACTATCTTGTCCAGGTTATTCCGTGAGTCACTCTGGAAGCACGGGGTATATGCCATTGGCCTCACCGGCACCTGTGGAGGCCCAACTTCTTGGTAGATGTTTCTGCTGTCTCCACTGTTCCTGATGTTCTTGAATTGGATGCCATTGCTCTTGTTGAGCAGGGCTGCAGTAGCCGGATCCTGTACAAGCGTGATGTTGTTGCGGGAATAGTTCTTCCTGAAAACTTTCTTGCGAAAAATGATGAAAAGAACGATTAACACAAATATGACAAACAGGACCACGGCTATTCCTATCAGCTCCTCCTTGCCAACATAGGAATGCCCAGCTTGTATATTGGGAACCACCACGGGGCGAAGACCACAGTATTGACCCACATATCCAGGGGTGCAGTTGCACAGAAATGAACCAAAGATGTTGACACAGGAGCCACCATTTTCACATTCTTCTCTTTCACACTCATTGATGTCTTCTTCACACCTTAAAAGAAGAAAAGGAGAGTCTGGAATCTGGAGAACATCTAGGAAGCAGTCCAGCTTGTGCATGATGCCTTAACTTGTCGAAGAGGTGCCATTAGTTAACACCTTGTGATACTTAGCAAATTATCTTACTATTTCCGATTATTTAATGGCATTTAATTTTTTCTACAGCTATTCCATGGCTTTTTTTAAAGACAATAAAATGGAAATATCAAGAAGGAAATAAGAGTTTAAAGCATCTGATATACATCAAGAACGAAATAAAACATCTGACAGGAAAAAGCTCCCTAACTCTAATGGGGCTAACTGAATGTAATAGAGAATCTGCTTTTTTATATTGTTTTTGGACTACCCCATGAGTTTCAATACCAAATATTAGAGTGGGATTCATGGAGAAGATAGTGGAGAAAAAATATAGTAAAAACATCAGAGAGAGAAGAGAAGAGAAGAGAAGAGAAGAGAAGAGAAGAGAAGAGAAGAGAAGAGAAGAGAAGATTAGAGAACAAAATTGGAANGAGAAGAGAAGAGAAGAGAAGAGAAGAGAAGAGAAGAGAAGAGAAGAGAAGAGAAGAGAAGAGAAGAGAAGAGAAGAGAAGAGAAGAGAAGAGAAGAGAAGAGAAGGATATACTGACTGTGTAAAATTATTTAGGTTTGGAGATAAAATAAACAAATATTAGAGAGCTGGGGAAAAAAAAGAACAAGAACCATAAAGAGAGAGGAGAATTAGAAAGAACAAGAGGTAGTAAAATGTGGAGGAAAAAGTACAAACAGTAGACAAACCAGATTAAAAAAAAAGCATGTTGATGGGCAGGTCATAATTTTCTCTGTCTACACGAAGTATATGACCAAGGTAGGGATTTTAAAAAATGACTGCAATAAATTAGCCTTTTATGTCAGGGCTAAGGTGACTAAATAATTGATCCATTTTCAAAACAAAGATTACACAGCAGCTTCCACAGCTTTTACGAGATTGCTCAAAAAGCTGGCAACACTTAGGCATATCTCAGAGATGACTGTCTCGAAATAACATCCTGAATCAACAATTTAGGAGGGTAAGATCAGAAAAAACATTTCTGAGCATGCAAGTCTCTAGGATTTCTCAGCTGTCATTAGCTTAGACTTGGAATAAGTGCTGAGGTTGGTGTTATTTTTTGCAAGGTGAATCATAGCTTTTGGGTACAAAATGCCTGATCAAAAAGCCCACCATCACTGAGCCAAAAAGCTCCCACTGCCCACCTGGGGAGGGACACTTACGTTACTCCTGTCAGGCCATTTTTGCAGTTGCAGATGAAAGCATTGCCGATGGGATCACATGAGCCTCCATTCCGGCAAGGATTTGGGAAGCAGGCTGTGATCTCTGACTCACAATTCCTTCCTGTAAACTGGGAGAGGCAATTGCAATGGTACCCTGGGAGGTGAGGGACAGAGAGAGGGAAATTAGACTCCTACCACTGAGTCTGTCTAAAAGCAAGAGGACCCATTTGGCTGCTTTACACTGAAAAATAAATTGCACTGTGGGGGCAAGGGGATGTTTACATTCATTCTGGTCTGGCCGTGTGGTCCACGCTAATGCTAGTCAAGAGTTTGTTTATCTGAGATGCCCAGACAATCCTAATTGTCATGACTCAGGTAAGAATAAATGTCATCCATGAACACCTTTTGTAACAAGAAATATTCTAGATCAAGGATATATTTCCCAACATTTTTGAAAATGTTTGCTGATAGTGGCAGTCTACTTTCCTTTTGGGACCTCACCGAGGAACAAATACATCAGCTGAGAGCTTTTCCATCCTTTACAAGGATGACACAGTGAGGATGTGACAGTGATAAAATACCAGTTTTATAAAGTGCATCATCAAGGCAGAAACTACAAACTTCAGAATACCAGCTGACCTGGGCAATACCAGCCCTAATCAGAGCTGATAATGTTCAGTGTGTGCTATCAAATTCTGATTAATCACTGACTGTAATATATCCGACATAACAAAACTCAAGTGGAGGGGGACCCTGTTGGAGATTGAAATCCCATTTCTGTTTTTTGCCAACACAGGGTCAAAATCAAAATAAATTTTAAAAAAAGGTTTTAAACACATCGATTCACCCTGCCGAGTACCAAATGACAAACCTCTTTCTTCCTTTTCCTCTCTTTGTGATTTCACATGGCATAGTGCCATTAATACAAGCTTTATGTAAGGTCACAAAGAAATCCTGTGAGGCAGTGCATCTCTTAATGTTGTGAATTGGATATGGAAATCTGAGTGCTTTTTCGCTTGAAAAGAGCACAGAACATGTAGGCTGTGAAAGCCACGAGATGGTCCTTGGAAACAGAAGACTCCTAAGTTAGAGTTGTCGAACTAGCAAAATTTTCCTGGACATCTGTAAAAAAACTTTGGCTGATCTTTTAAAAAGCTCCTTACACAACCCAAATTCCCTAAACAGATGTGCAGGCAAGGTTCAAGCTCCAGTTATGGGGTTCACATACTTACTGAATATAGCATATTAAGCAACTGAAACAAGGAACCTTCCTGCCATTAATACGGCTGCAGGTCGAGCTGAAATGGTTGAGCGCAACTCAATTCAGTGTCAAAATTATTGGCAGTCAAGCTGATGTAGAGGAAATATCATCTCTCAGTGGTGAGCCTTTAAAACATATTTTTAAAAACTTTCTATATCTATAAATCTGGAAAAAACCCCAAATACTCGTTTTAAAAGTTACTCTTTCTGCAAACATGGCAGGAATTTCCAGTACAGTTACAAGGAAAAGAATTTCATGGAAACAATATGGAAAAGCCCAGTGGAGACATAAGGAAAATGCAATTCTGCATTAAGACTCCCACATCTTTTATGTCCTATACGGTTCAATTCGCCTTGTTCAGTTACTCTAATTGAATTCTTTCATGAGGATAGGCTTTTGAGAATAAACTTGGAACCAGACTTGCTGGCATACTCAGTCAAGAGTCCAATACTATTTAATTGAAGATAAATGAAATAGATACTCAAACATCATGCTGTTTCATTGTCCTGCTACAAGACAGACACACTAGTCTTTCCAAGGTTACAGAGTTAAGAAGATAAATTATTCAACTTTTGAGCTTCCCAGAAAGCATGTTTAGTCCGCATCAGCAAGATGGGATTATTTCTCTTTGTGTCTTAAAAATATCTCACTCAGACAATGTGAACAGCTTTCTGGACCTATAGAGATCTGGGTCTGAAGAATTAGAAACCTGTGACTGTAGGTAGAATTCACAGCATGAACAAATAAAGCTGTTTCAGTGCTTCCTTTTTATGACTGAACAGTGACATCTATAGTTCAAAAATTTACAGTAATATTTTATATGTTTTTTGCAGTCTCAATGAGTTTAAATGAAAGGAGAATGTTCAATTCAAATATAAACCACTTTATTCATAATCAATTCTGTTGCCTTATGTAACAGCAGAATATATGTTATTTGATTTTTTATCTGATATTTTATAAACTTCCATAACTCTAAAGTGATGCTGGAAGCCAAATTTCTGTTGTTTTTTAACTAAGTTCTTACGTGTCAATCATTTGAAAGACAAAGCCTTTGAACCACTTTCTTTTCATGCCTTGTGCTTGTTTCAGCTGACTAAGTTCTAGGTTCTCATTCTGTAACATTTTGTTCACATTTGCTCACAGTAGAAAACTTGAGAAGTATTGATTTGATTTTAAAAGATGCTTTTACCACCGACTATAAAAGGAACATGGATTTATGCATTTTATACTAAGAGCAGATGAAACTGAATGCACCAGATGGGTCAGAGCCCTGTCCGGCAGCGTACGAACAGGACCAAAATAAAAGCCTGCTTCTGAAAGCCTACATTTTTCACCAAATTTGATTTAATGATGCTGGAACACACATCAGATGTTAGAAGACTAAAGTATTCACTATAGATTTTAAGTGTCAAAGGTAGAAATAAAAAAGGCACTAAAACAAGACAGTGTTAAATTACCATACTCATCACTGTTGTTTCTTCCCGTTGTGTTCCCTGCCATACACCTGCCAAGTCCAAGCCACTGGCAAAAGACACAGGACACACATGCTCAGAGCTGCAGAGCATTCACCCGGGAGGTCTCCAACACAGCAAAGCATATGTCAAAATTCATGGAGTAGGGAAGAGAAGAGCTGACATGATGGCTCAGTAGACAGCACAAAGCAGCTCAGCCAGAAGACCTACCAGACCTTTAATCCTTCTCCAAACGTTTCAGCAGAGGCTGCAATTTTGCCTACTACTGCACATTTTTGCCACATGGCAGTAGATAAAGATAAATTGTAATGAAAACCCCTCTGGTTGGGAGGGCATCTTGGGTCTAATAAATAATTTTTATGATACTTTTAATTTAATATCGTGGTAATGTACCATTCATTTCTTCCCCCCTGTTTAGAACAAGAGCAACAAGCAAACTTCTTACATTCATGGATGAAAAGAAGCTCAGTGCCCTGTCCTCTCAGCAAGGGATGAAAAAACTCTTTTAAGCAATGTAGGGCTTGATCCTGTTAACAACGGAAGTACTAAAGTCTTGGAAATTCATCAACATTTAAGATCATACAGTCCATCTGAGCTTCCTCCAAGAGGAATGAGCATTTCATTCCTAGAAATGTTGATCTGCATTCTCCAAGGCAGCAAATTTTGTGATGTCACCACCGTATTTCTTCAGAGGGATCAGTGGAATAAGATAGGAATCTCTAGAAAACACCTCTGCAGTGCTTATAGGGTGGGACCTCAACATCTTCAGCCTGTGCCATAGCAGCATGTACCAATGGCTGACGTAAGAGCAACAAGCTGTGAGTAACAATACAGCCTTTTTAGGCTGTATCTACATTAACAAATCCTGCAGAGAAGCAGCAGTGGGTCTGTGGAGCCAAACAGCTGGTGCTGAGGACCCAGCACCCTCAGTGTGTGCACCTCAGGACTTTGGGACCAGCTGTCTTCCAACTCAGCCTGGTCCTGCCCTCTGAGACTTTGCCTCTCCACAGTGGGAAGTGAAGCACAGGGAGAGATGACAATCAGAAGACTCGCATCAAAGTCATTCATGACCTAAAACATTATGTAGAGATATGTCTGCTCATTGTCTTGGGCTTAATGATTGTTTTATAACGCTTCTCTCATGCTCCTCCACTCATCTGAGTACCAAGTAAACGATGCAGTTAAATCTTACTTTCTCACTGTGACTCAAACAGCTTCTCTCACTGCTCTCTTGGCATGTCCCTATCCTGAAGAAAAGGTCTTTTTCATCCCAGACCTTACAGAAGAGCAACATGCAGTAAGCCAGGACACTACACAGGCTCCCTGCCTATACCTATGTTTGCTTGGCACTTAAGAAGCAGAGGCAGTGGCACAAGGCAGGCACGGTGCCATCAGCAGATGGGGTGTCGTTATGTAGCGAGCATCTCTGTTGGTAGCATTCCAGCCTGAGCATCTGAATGTCTGTCTATCCTAAGGTTTACTTGGCTTCATTAAAAAGGATGGTCTGAACTGCTGCCAATTTTTTTTCTGAACATGTGTATGCTCCTGTTTCTATCTAACCCATGCAAGAGAGGCTGGCTTTTATCTGTTAACGTGCTTTGGCTTTTCCATTTGCCTCTCTGTGTAGTTTCTCTCCCTGCTGTGCAGCCAGACTTGACAAACTCGATGTCCAGAAACAGCCCTGCCCTTGGCATTGACCACATAGTGTTACACGGCAAGTTAGCCGATGAGAACTACTGAAGGTGAAGAGGACCTCTCCCAGCATTTGTATTTTAGAAAGTCTATAGTCAAACCAGGCCACCTTCAAGAAGTGTATGTTCTTCAGCCATACACAGTCTTGCCACTCCAGATTTAACTTATCTGTCTTCAAACAGATGATTGCCTCTTGCCACTTGTTGGTATGAAAATGAACCTCAGTCTTTGCTGAACCAGTGAGAGAGGACTGGCATTTCTATGAGAGGATTGGCATGTACGTGCTTTGAAAGTGGGAATTTAAAAACAGATGCCTATAATCATAGCTATAAAAAAGATTAAACACCCACAAAATTTCTGAAAAGCTTTAAAAATTAATTGATGTGCATTTGGTATACTCACATCACAGTATGCTGGGTTGTGTGCGTGAAAAAGCAAGATCAAGAACATTAGTAAGACCAGGTCAGTTCTGTGGTATTATTACACTATTTTTTCCCTTCATTCTTATGAACTACCTGATCTTCAAAACCAGCCGTGAGTCATGCTGCCAACAGCATTTAAAACATATATTAAACCCACCACCCAAGTGTCATGTTGTATTTTCTCCTCCCTTTGAATTATAACTGTTCAAAAAAAAAAAAAAAAGAATAGAAGAAAAAGTCAAGAGTAGGGAAAGCAATGACTTTGTGTCCTCACACTCTGCCCACAGCCCTCGACTCAGTAGAGATTTCCGCTCAAATGCTTCATGTTCAAATAAAGTCGCCTACTCATATAAGCCATTTACTTTAATCAAAGCCAGATGTATATACTGATCAAATTAAAAGGAAGTAACTATACTTATAATTGCAGGCTTTACAAACATGAGGTTTCTCTCTGTGGTTGAAAACCTTAGTGCAGTCTTTGCATGTGATTACAGCAAAGCTTTCTATTGCTGAGATTGCTCACGCTGTTACTCATGCAGATAAACATACATTTACTATTGGCAGCCCCGGAAGTGCCACACTATTATTAAGGTTGTGTGACATTTCACATTTTAAGACCCCATATTCAGCAGCTTATAGCTTAACCACACTTTAAACACTCGGTTGAATTTTCTTGGGAAATTTCAGTTCAAAGAGCCAAGCTGTTTCTGAAAGTCATGCTGTTTGTCAGGTTTCCAAATGCTAACTTTCTTTAAAAATAGCTTTACTGACCCATACTTATGGATAGGGACTGAAAAGTCTGGAAGAATGTGGCCTATACTTCAGGGCTGTGGTTTCCACTGTCTCCCAAGAAACTCATTCTAAAACTGAGTAAGTGTCTTTCTGCTATGAGTCTCCTGAGCTGTCAGACCCAGTGAGGGCTCATCTGCCAGCCCTACTTAAGCACGCACTGGATCTCCCCACGGGGCCTCTGGACACACGGTCCCCCCTCTCAAACCACTGGCATCACTGGGCAAACACTGCTGCCATGAGACAAAGCAGAGGTTCATGTCATGGTTGCTTTCTGCTGCTCAGAAACCAGAGCTTGAAAGCAGAGAGGCTTTTCTGTACTCCTGGAGCTCTCATCTGAGCTGTCTGTGCTCTCTCGCACAGGCTGAGCTCTCCATTCTGCCCTGCTCCATATGCAGAGAGGTCAGGCAGAAAGAGTCAGCATGGGTCAGTCTTAGCCCTGTGCCAGCCCTGCTTTGGAGCAAGACCTCTGTGGTCAGTCCTGAGCTCTGTGCAGCCCAGGCACAGCCCTGCCCTGCGCCAGGCGCTCTGAAGCTGCTGGGAATGCATCCATCCAAACCCTAACAGCAGCGGCATGGACACACTCCTAGTGCATACAGAGCACTGCTTTAGCAACTTCCCGAATGGGGCCATGATATGACCCTGTTCCCATAGCCACAGGATGAGGAAAAAGGTAATCGAGGCAGCTTTTTATTAATGGCACACAGGGCAGTAGGCATTTCCACTGAAATGAAGATCTCACAACAGGAACACTGTTACAGAGGTTTGTGTCGGAGATGTTCAATTTATGTAAATTATATGTAAATCAGACACGGCCTCTTTGACTTCTGGTATGTAGCCAGCAACTCTTTCATGTTATAATGTTGGGTAACCTTTGCTTGACTGTTTTCTTCTTAAGTTAGCTCATAAATCTCAGCTTTCTTTTTCTCTCTCCTAATTTTCTTGTAAAGCACAGTAGGTTGTCCATAACAAAAAGGATGTTAACAGTATATGAAACCTGCTTTGTAAAACTCGAATTAGAGGATGTATTTATTAAAACAAATCTTATGCCAAATACTCTCTGTTTAGGAAAAGGAACATTATTCTCCAAAAGTTTAAAAAAGAGGATAATATCATACAAAATATTATCCAAGAGATCCTGATGCTACTGAATGCCCTGCAACTAGGAAAAGGACTTTTGCATGGTATATTTCTGCATTTCTCCCCTCACCAAAAAAGAAAAAAGCTGCTGTTTTCATTCTTAAGAAAATTCTTTAAAAAATGAAGAGGGCTTTTTTTTTCTATTTTAAATGGAAGTCAGCTGCTAACATCTATGTCAGCAAGTGCAATGGTTGATGGTTCTTAAATGCACATTACAATTTGTGGCTCTGCAACTAGGATTTGCAATGCTGTTGGACTCCTGCGCTTTTAGAGTTTAATGACGTGGCCCTTCTGCATATATAGGACACTAACAACAGAATTGCTTTGCCTAGTGGAAGCACAAATGCCCATGGCTTCTCCTTATGGGCTGGGCTGTAGAACCACCGACATACAGACAGGGCCCACTGCACTGGAATTATGGCTTTATAACAATCCTTTATTTACACACACTGCTGAGACAGTAAAAACAGCAAACAGATTTTTTGACGGCAGGCAGCCAAAACATCCCTGCAGGGCACATGCCCCTCGCCGAGGCAGGAACGCAGGCAAGTTAAATCAGTTCTGTGACTGCTTTCCAGCAGAGAATTTTGTTGACATGAAAATGGTATTTGCCATTCCAGCAATAAAGATGGGTCCAAACTTGAGTGCCACTTCTCCCCTACCCCGTGTCTCCCCTCAGTTTGAATTGGCATGCACATGGCGCTGGGAAAAAAAAATTACTGTAAAGAGTTTTGTTAGAAAGGTTTCAATTTACTCATCATGAGATTGGCGAGCAATACTGTAAATAGACTCAAATAGAATCAATAGAAGGAGTTGTTCTCATGTTTCCTAGGATGTGAGGTGAATGGTTAACCTTATTTATTAAGTATGGACTCTGAATCAAAGCCATCCTACATACGTTCCTGTACATACTACAGCCGTATTTCCTAGGGTTTTCAGTAATCACGCTTAGCAATTCCTCCAGTGGTTGCAGCACCCTTCTGTCTTAGAATGATTTTCTTTTGCCTTTGTTGTGCAGCCCTCCTCTTCTCTCCTTACCCTGGTAAATAAAGACCCTTAAGGACAAACACACACGCAGCAACGTTTCTCCTCATGCCTGCCCCACAACGCATCCTGGATTGCCATGGCTGTGCTTCACTCCTCCCAGCTGTCCTCCCATCTCTCTCCATCAACAGCAAAGCCGAAAGCATTTGTGAGAGCGTGGGAGAAGAAGTGGCTGAATCAAAGCCAAAGATCCAGAGGGGATGCTAGCTGAGACAGCCCAGCATGGACAATCCACATTGTCACGACTTACTTTATAAGGGTGGGGCTATCCAACTAGGAAACTTATCACCGTTTTGCTCAGATCTCACCACATGTCAGTCTTGAACTGATCAGAAGTTTAGGCCTAAAAAATCTGTGTGGTTGGAGGGGACTCAGAAAGAAAATATGAGAGCCAGGCTTAAACTAATGGAAACCAGAAAAAATAACTATGGGTGCAAGGGAACTGCATGGACACATTAAAGCAGAAAGCCCTGGGACAGTGGTTAAATGCTCCATAAAACAAGAGTTTAGCGGGAACTTCCCTAGAGAACCATGACCAAAGCCCACTGATAATAAGTGGCTGGAAAGCTCTGAACTTGCAGAAAACCTCTCTGTTGAGCAACCTCCTTTCCAGAGGAAGTTTTATTCTGCCAGAAAAGGTGTGCAATGCTGCATGCTAATACAGTATGGGGAATTGGAAGGGAAACTCCTACACTGCAGAGAGAGAACTGCATGAGAGGGAATGTTCTACATGCGTGCCATTTGCTTTTCTCCTGCTAACATGCTGACTGTTCTGCTAACTTGTGCACTGCAGTAAGTCACTGGTATCAAATCACACAAACCACCACATAACCACTGGATAGGAAACTCCAACACAAGCACAGTTTAAATCAATGCCCTATAAAATTTGGATAATATTACTTAGACCTTAGAGCATTCAGGCCTCCGAGAAAGCTGTAAAATACAGTTCAGGAGGGGTTTATAATGGGCCCAACTTGCTATTTTCCATGCACACATGTAATCAAATTACTCACTTACAAAAGGACGAAGGTGTTTGTGGACAGCTCAGTAATTATTTGTGACAGCTTTGGAAACAGAGTAAGGCAACACTGCTATTGCATCTGTGATGGACGTTTGAAATCACCATCTTTGTGTACAGCCCTCAATGCTGTAAGGATGCTGTAAATGGATCCTGAAAAATCCAGCTGAACATTACAGTAATTGTAATTCTATTGGTTTCTACAGAAATAGGATTATCCTAACAGCCAATAAATCAATTTCCTCCTCTAACACTAATGCAATAAGAAGGGGCACCATTTCACTGTTATTTATAGAGCAAACAGCTTTTACCCAATTTGCAATACCTATCAGAGTTTTATAGAGTTCATGAGATTTTTCAAGCATGTTGCTGCATAAAAGCATCTCTGGCAATAAATTACAGAGGAAAACGGGGAGGGGGAAACCCATAAAGTAATGAAAACATTTACCACCAGATGGCACGGCAGTACAGGTGCCGCCGTTCTGGCAGGGATGTCTCTCGCAGGCATCGGGATAAAGGACGCAGCCAAGCTTCAATTCCGTCAGGCCAACCACTTCTGCGAAGCTGCTGCGCTTGTTCTGGAGAGGCAGCTCATTGTTATTTAGGACTACCGAGTCCAGGCAGCCCTGGAAGCCGCTCAGGACCTGCGTTGTCCTCTTGTCAGTCAGGCTGCGGACGTTGTCCACTTGGACCTGGGCGCCGAAGTAGACGGAGCTGTCCGTGCTGAGCGTCTGGAAGTAGAGCGGGGCTTTGCGGCGCTCCACGTAGCTGTCGTCCAGGGACAAGCTCGTGAAATTGCGGTTCAGCTCCAGGAAGACTGAATGCCAGCTTCCATCATTAACAGCCCTGCCAGAAATTCCCAGGATTCCTGGGCCACTTCCGCAATCCAACTGGAACCAGAGTTTGCCATCGACAATCTGCAGGAGGAAAACAGAAATCAAACTGCTTCAGGCGCTCAGCTGTCTCAGAATGCACTCTCACAGGGAATCTGGAAGCACAGAGAACTTCTAGACAGTCTCTGCACACTGTTCAAGCTGCTCTCCTACATGACACTAAAATAGCAGAAAGCTGTGCCTTTATCATCAGAAAAAAAAAAAAAAAGGTGGAAAACAGCAGCTTACTTTGAATTTGCCCAAAGCCAATTACTGCAGGAAAACTGAAAACATAGAAAATCATATGGGTGCAGAACACAGGCAAAACCTCGGATAATTATATGTTTTACTGAACAGGATATGGACTTGAGGACCCTTGTTCTGCTCCTGGCTCTGCTGTTGAACAGCTGTGTCTCTCTCAGCAAGTCTGAGAGCTGTGATTCTGCTCCCAGTGGTTGATGTTACCAAAAGAATGGTCAGGGCACAGGATCACCTCTTAGTGTTTGAGAGGCTCGTGGCGAAGTCAATGGCCGCGCTTTCAGCTGGCAATGCTAGGTACTCTGCTCATGCACACATCCTGTGCTTCTGTAACCTTTAGGAGCATCTCAACGAGGTATGGATTTGTCCCTAAACGTCATTAAGTTCAGTTTCTCTAGTTACAACTGTTAGATACTGGTTGACCAAAAGTCAGTTATTTCCCAAAGGTGCTACACAACCTGCTCTGTGTATACCTCATAGATGACGTAAAATGAGTCTTACTTTTCTTTCTTTCCTCATATTTATGCTGGGATCATTTAGAGAGTTTGTAGGGGATTTCTCACTCTCCTTCCTGTCCCTCACCCATCCCAAGTCCTTGAAAAGGGAAAATCTGTGCTACTCTGCTGGGGCAGGCAAAGTGCGGACTGAGGGAATAGTTCTGAAGTGCTGCTTTCTTGATTAGCATTTTACCCAAAGATTTTAGGTTTCTCTAATAGATGGCAGATAAGTTTAAAATGGCTGACAAGGTTGGAAATAATTTCTTATGACACATTAATTGGATTCAAGTTCTCTGAAAGCTCTTGCAAGTATTTTAGCTTTATGTCACGCTCTAAGAAGTATTTATTTCTGGAAACCCCATTTCAAGACAGTTCTGTCCCATTATTTATCCCCCTGAAAAGTTCAGGTGTTGTGTCATTTTTCATCCTTCCAGGCAGCTCACGTTGTCCTCTCACTGGTGTATCTGTTACAGAGTCTGACTGCTCCCTGCAGTGAGAACAGAGTTGCCACAGCTGTCAATGCAAGAGCCCCACAAAGCTCTGGTGGCCCGCTGAACCAGCATGGCGAATGCAGATGTGAGGATGCTGCAGTGTGCCCATCTGCCTTTGGCCATTTTTGGCCATTTCTAGCACGAACAGTCATGTTAGCTGGAGATATCCCTTGGCATGTGACTGAGTGCTCAAACTCCTCTCAGCCAGGCTCCCTGATGTGGCTCGAAGGTAAATGGGAAACTGTTAATCTACAGGAGCAGACTGTGCTGTCGTGTCATTATCAGCATTTTATGTCCTTGGAGGTTGACAAAAGTACCTGGAGAAAAGCTAAGGGTAAAATCTTGAGACCTGTAGATCTCCTGATCTCCTTTGCAAATCCTTGGTTTCTTGACTGGCTGAACTGGAACTGGACCTCAAGCCCAGACACACTGGGCCATCAGGGTATAAACCACACCACTCCTCTGCTTGGCAACTGCTCGGCAGTGTGGGCAGAGGTGCTAAGCATGGGGCAAGCTCCCTGTAGATTCTAGCTACCCACTTACTCTGCATGGTATGAGGGGGTGTAGAGGAACGAATATACATGTAGAAGGAGCCAAGGGAAGGAGCTGGAGTTAGCCCCTGCTATGAACAACTGGCTGCTCTGAAGTCCCTGATCTGTAGGATGTAATGAAACTGAGAAGAAATCAGATCTATGACTGTAATACATGCTTAAGGGATGGATGTTGCTTGGTACTCCTACAGCTCAATCAAAAAAGGCTAATGGATGTACAGAACAACGAGTCTGGATCATTTTTCATTAAAAAACATTTTCTTACAGGACTCAAAACTCAGCCGTAAACAGTTTCTGCAGATTGAAATTCGGTCTGTTAAAGCACATTCTCAGGAGGAATCTTGGTAAACAAGATGCCCTGATAAACAGAGAATTTTTTTCTCTGCAGAGATAGAGCAATAGCTTTTTTCCTCTATGTGCAACAAAATAGTCCAAAAACCTTTAAGGTGCTGCTCAGAAAGTGTGGTCTGTCTCACCAGGAATACAAACCAAACAGAAAAATGCATGCCAACATATTACACTTTGAAAAACAGGCATCACTGGATAAGCAGATAACTTGCTGCTTACTCAAAAAGCTTTTTCCTATGGAAACTCTTCTACTGATTGAGTATAATATACATATACCTCCCCTATGACTACTTATGCCCTGAAGGACCTACGGCCTGCAAGTCTATTACTCTTACTCACAGAACATGTTTTTCCAATTATCTTTATAAATACAACACCACATTTGAGCACCTGGGATAAATATTACACGATTTGTATACAGGAAACTATGATCTAAAAGATTTGCCATTAAAATATGTTTTATACATCTTTCTCATCCACTTTTATTTCTTTTTACCAGCAGATGATCTGACATACACAGTAAATATATATTGTCTGAAGGGTTAAGTTTCCTTCCTGTTATTGAAGAAACACGAGTAACCTCTACCTAGAGTGAGAAATGGAACGGATGGTCTGATGCTTACAGTACTAGACTAAGACATGACAGATCTGCATGGGAATCCACACTCTGCAACATTCTTCCTCTGAGATCTCAAGCAAGCCATTAGTTTCAGGTCTCCATCAGTAAAAGAGGGGTAACGTCATTTCCCTACCTCACACCACTGCTTTATGGATACATACATTAAAGACTGTGTGACATGCCCAGATACCCCTAGCAACGGGACCATAAAAGTACTTTCATTAACCAGATGGTCACAGCCTTGCTGTAGAGGGGCTGGGAGGAAGTATTTGCCCCCTGATGGACCTTGAGGAGAAGAACTGGCAAAGGAGATGCTGCAAAGGGCTCCACTCTTGACTACTCAGCAGCTAGGCTGGCCAGGCAGGGAGGAGAAGGTCCTTCCACTCAACAGGTAAAATTGCCGTCCCCACTCCAAAGTGCAGAGAATTCAACAATCATTCAGCAATTAATCCCTGGTGTTCCTGTGATTCCTGTGTAACCACTGAGGTGTCAGGGTGACTGCTCAGTCCTCAGAGAGGGTTCCTTGATTATAGCCTGGACCTTGGTACCAAGAAAAGCTGAACTTCAAGCTAACCGAGGGACATCCAAGCAGAGAGCATGGACATCCAATGAATATCCAGGCTCTTGTCCAGGCTCAGCAGTTATCAGACAATAACCCCAGTGGGACGATGGCTGGTCTGGTTGAAAGTTGGTAGCGTCAGACTGTCAGTCCAGGACTGAATGTGTGGCATTGCTGTTTGTATCCATCTGTGTTGTGCAACACAACAGAGAGCCTGAGTTATTCCATCTCCCAGCAGAGACACGAAAACTTTGCAACCCCTCACCAGCGCAGCCTGTGGCACCGGCAGAGACCCTCTGTACCACGAAAGCAGAGAGACACTGCTTCATCCTAGCTGGGCAGAAAATCACCACAAAGGTTCCACTTCCCAGAGCTTTCTAAGCTCAGGGTTTAGTCTCAGTTATAACAACTATGACAGGGAGGTTAATGTACACTTAAGCATATATGCCACAAGATTCCTCACCTGTAGAAAAGTAAAAAGAACAGAGAAGACTCCAAAAGCTGATGCAATCTGTTACATTTCAACAATTTCATTCAATGAGCAGAACGGAGCCAAACACATACTGTAAATTATATTAGAATATCAGTCTGGCTAAGATGTTTGGCTAACATCCATATTTGTGTATCAACACAGGTAATAAAATGATCAAATGGTTCTTCTGAGACCACCTCCAGCTCACACAGTCCATCTGCACTCAAACACCATGGATACAGCATGCTGCCTCCTAATCTATCTGGGGAAATATTTTGTTAGCCGAATTGCATTTCAGGTTCGTTTGTGTAAAATGGTGTATTTAATTAAAATATTACTCATTTCAACTCCAGCCACAACTGGGATCATATCCAAGCTTCAGTCCTATCCAGCATAAGCCATGCAGCAGTAATGCATTAAAATGTATAATACACACTTAACTAAACCAGGCAAAGTTTCACATAAACTGCCTGGACAGAAGAACATATGCTTGCCTTTTACCATTTAGCAGCTATATTTATGGCATGATGGGAAAGTCCTTCTTTACCTATTTTTAATCCTTGAAATTTCACAAAACAAGATGAATCTCCATTGTATTCCTCAAGAAAAAAATAAACATGGAATTCTCTTCTGCAATGGCCTTGTAATGCTTTAAATCTTACTTTTCTGAGTTAGCTGCTACATAGGTAAAAAGGAAATGGTGGTACTGTTTTTGGGACATGCAATCTTTCCAAAGGAAAAAAAGCCAGCATTGACCTGCATCTCATTTTACTCCAATTGTCTTAAAAGCAAGAGCGTGCAACAAAAAAAAATGGCCAGCCTCTCAAAATCGATGGATGAGTTGCTTTATTTGAAACAGCTGAATAAATAACACCCTTATTTTATTATATCAATACAGTGTAGCGGGTAGGCTTTCAGCAAAGTAGTAGCCAAGCAGTTTGCTCCATGGAATTGATTATTCATCCAGGAAGGACACTGTGTTATGATTATGAAATATTTCCATCCCTGGAGTTATCACAAATGTATGAGCTCCCAAAATTAAGCTGGTCATTTAAACACCAAAAAGCATATTGCAGCATTAATGTTTAAACAGACTTCAATGGCAGAGACTGGCTTCAAAACAATCAATGCCACTGTATGCCCCAACAGCACAGGTGTTTTCTGCCTGTCTTCCCATGGGCTCACACCTTGTGGGTCTCAATTTCTTCTACCTCTGCCTTTATTTGAAGCTCAGTGATGGTGCTGGGCCCTCTGGTGCTAATCCAGCAGATACTTAAGTAGATGCTTAAAATTAAGGTATGTGAATAGTTGCAATTGCTTTCAAATACAGGAAGTTAAGCAAGTGATTAAGTGCTTTGCTGGAGGGATGCCAGAGTGCTCAAAAGAACATAGGATTTCATCCTTTATCCTCTATTTGGAAAGCTTCTCCTCGTGTTTAATTTAATTGAAAGCAATGCTCAAATGATAACAACTTCACATTTATAGTCCTCTAATTAATCTGCTTAATGGCCTCATTTCTGAGTGCCTCCCTACCTCCCAACACATGTACCTGGTTAAAGGAAAAAAAAGGAAGCCTTACCTCAGGTTTACAAATAAAAAAAAAAAGGGTTTAGAAAGTTCAAGCGTAATTACTTGAAAACATCTGAGTGAGGGATCCCCAAAGTGCAGTCCATGAGTCAGATGCCATCCCTGAAGTGACCTGATAGGGCTGAATCCCTTGAGTATGATGCCATTTGTCTGCCACAGAGCACTTTTGTGAGAACTTAGCCTCATATTCCTCGGCTAAAAGACCTTCACAAACTGAACTCTGGCATTTCCTGATCTTCTAAGTGATACCATTTCTTAAAAAAAGCTATGCTGCATGTAATGATTTTTTTTCCTTTAAACTCCATGCATGCAGAAGCCCAGGGCCAGACCTGGGAAAAGGACATAAACACTTCAACAATGAGCCCTGCCCTACTTAAAAGCTGAGCTTGAGGCTTTGAGAAGGTAATTCCCTATGTCCTCCCCTGCTCAATGCACAGGAGGAAGCAGAGGCTTTGCATCCATACACAACCCTGGACCTCACTCCTCGGATACGTGAGGTAGCAGCTGCATCTGAAGCTCTCCACTTTCTCTTTCTTTGTTTCTTAGACCTAGGAGGCAAAACAGCTTGACATGGAGGTTGCTCACTGAGATTGGAGCACAATAACCACAGCTCTTTTCGATGCTCCTTCAAGTACTATTTTTAACTCAGCATCTTTCAAAGCAAAATAATTAGGTGATTATGTGAAGTGGTGACTGAAAACATGGTTCCTACCTCACAACTAAAAACTCAATTCAGGTGATTGCAATGACGGGCTCTCTTACTTGTTTGTTTGTTGTTTTGTTTGTTTTTGTCTTTTGTTTTCATTTGGTTTGGGGGTTTTTGTTTGGGGTTTTGTTTGTTTGCTTTTTTTTTTTTTTTTTTGTTGCAATAGTAGCAGCATCAACTTTTCTGTCTTGGTGGCAAAATTTCCCTGCTTCAACTGAAGTTTTGACTCAGTTGTCTATGCCTGTGCTGTGCTCCTTAATGATGAAGGCTTTATACACAAAACTCTAGCCAAATGATTTCTCCTAACACCATTCTAACTCCAGCTCAGCCATCTCTGTATTATCTCTTACTGTTTTCAAGTGGCACCTTCCACCAGGGCCATTTGTTTCTTCCCAGGTATTTTTTGAAATTACAAAACTGCAAACATTAGCTACTGACATATGCTAAGAGCAACCATGATGAAGATATCAAAGAAGGTCTTCCAACCTGCAGTTTTTGTTGGTTTTTTTTTTTCAAATGAAAAAATAAGCTTGAAAGTTCAAACTGCATTTCTATGCATCTCAAAGCAGAGGCTGATTGTCTTGTACAAATCTGAACAATGCTGACAGTTCCTGGTGAATGACAGACAGTAAACTTCCTCATGAAATACTTCAGCCTAACAGCTATAAAATTATTTGTTGCCCATAAATAACTCATCTAGCCAATTCAACATTACCTAAGCATTCAGCCAAAAGTACCCAAAAGACTGCAAATACAGACACAAAAGGCTCTGTGCCATTTCTCCCACTGCTGAATTACAGAATGTGGCTGAATTACAAATGTCAATGTTTTCATTTTGTACCTTAGACGCGATAGCAGAAATACTATATGTGCAGGCTCTTGGATGAGCCTAGTACTCCCTCTCCATCCAGCATTTATTTGCCATCGCACAGAAACAAAAAAAAAGGAATAAAAATGCATGGAGAGCTTATCAATTAAATATTGATTTGGTATCAATCTCCATTGACCCCATGACTCTCTCAACAAAGAATCTTAATCCACAGAGTGCAGAGATCTTCATATTCAGCAGGAGACCTGTTTCAAGCAGTTGGTTCCTGGAATTAGCTCGCTAACAGTGAGGGCATATCCTCTAACCACAGACAGGACAGAAGGGAAGAACAGCAATTTCAGCAGGCTTCGTTTTGACTACACAGTCATATAAATGGCCAAATCTTACATCTCGTGCAGACTGGCTCCCACACACAGACACACATAATGTGCTTATAATGAACAGCACCCAGTGGGGAATTTTCCAAGTAAAGTACCACTAACAAGCTGCTTTTCTGATCATTGTTGTTGCTGCTGTTGCTGAAATTGTTTTTCCCTGTTAGAATGAGACTTCATCTTCTCAATCTACAGCTGAAATGAGAACAGCATTCCCCAAATCAAGAGCCAAGAGAAAATACAGAATCAAGAAAAACAACTGCAGAAAAGATAAGTTATTTTAATTACCTTCAGAATTATACAGGGATTTGCTCTGGTGTACATTATAATCCCATTGCTTTGCAGAGTTCGCAGACGGAGAGCCAACTTGAATTCCTCTTTCTTGCTATTTTCAGAAACACGGTATTTAATGTAGCTATTCCCAGCAAAGCTAAGGGAAGTGTGGCCTGAAACAAACATTTTGAAAAGACACATGTGCTTCTAGTGATACACAAAATAATTCCTCAGCTGTTAAGTAATTAAAGAATTTATAAAGTTAATGAAAATGACTAGGAAGAAATAAATAAACCCCACTTTTGACGAGAGAAAAAAAGCTGGCATCTACTACAAAATATTTCTATATTTCCTTTTTTTAAACTGTTTTTCAGGGTATAGAGGAAAATTCTATTTCCCCATACTTAAAAAAGGTTTCTCAATTCAGCATTTTTCAGCTTAAACACTCCTGGATGCACCAGTCTTGCCTCACTGATAACAGAGAGAGTCAAAGGTGACCACACCTGTAAATCAGGCAGCTGAGTTTTGGGTGTAAAATTATGTGTGGGCAGATGTCAGCCAAACCCTTACAAGGAGTTCCCTGCAACCACTGCCCAGGACCACAGTTCAGTATCTGCTGTGCTTTTGTCAGGCAAACAGCACAAATCCTCTGTCCTGCAGCCTGGGATTCACTGAAGTCAACAGAAAGCTCTACTTTACTGGCTGTCCACCTAGCTCTTCATATCCCAGGGAACAACACAGATGCAGAGAACTAACAAATGTCCTCAAACTTTCTTTTTGGAATAGTGTAGTGTTTTCATTAATAAAGGCTGGAATTTTGGTAATCTAAATAGTAAGCAGAGGAGTTAATTATAGAGCTTTGCCCATGGCAGGAAAACATCTGGCATAACATTCTCTAGGAAAAATCCTGTTTTCTCAGCAGCCTGTTTTACTGAGCTGGTATTCAAGCAAGCCAGTGGGAATTTCCAAACAGAGATTGGAACACAGTCTACATACAGCCCCACAGCCATAAAGACAAGTATTTATAGGGCTTATAAACAGACACACCAAGTGCCTGTGCTGAGATGGGCTAAGCAGTACATTTTCTGTTGACTTCACTGGCACCCCTGCCTGCAAAATGAGAACAGCAGTACTTTATTATCCAAGGATATCCTCCTTTATGGGTGTAACATGCACCTGAACATTCGCCAAGCTTTCCTGGTGGGCACTGGCAGATGAACGGTCTCCGGTTGGCTTCATACCCCACACACTGCATGTCCCCTGGACACGGCTTCTCCAGGCAGGGATCGGTGGACCCTGGGCAGAGTCCTCCTGCAATAAGGCAAAATACTGTCAGGGATCCACAGTGTAAGGCATGATCTGCTGCAATAAAAGAGTAATGAAAGACAATTACAGACCACACACTTCAGTACAAGCAAAAAACGGCTTAATAATAACAACAACAAAAAAGCCCCAACAAACCTTCACAGAAAGGAACAGCTTTTGGACAAGTACACAGCAGAACTGCAATAGTTCTTTTTCAAATGCCCTAAATCCCACAGGAAAATATTATAAAAGTGAACTATTATGAGCAGTAGCTGGTTTATAATTGGTATTGCAATTCTCAGGTCATTTATTTTCCCACAAAGCTTCCTGCACAGGGGCTTTAGAGATATGAGGAAAAAAAAATTCCTTGAAGCTATGCACTCCTTTTGCCCCAGCACACTCGTGAGAAGCAAATTTAAGGATGTAGAAGTGGTCACAGCACCAAGCCTGCTAGAGCTCAAGAAGCATTTGGACAATGCTCTTAGGCACATGTTGAGATTCTTGGTGGTGCTGTGCAGGGCCAGCAGCTGGACTTGATGATCCTTGTGGGTCATCCCACATGAGTCCCTTCCAGCTCAGGATATTCTGTGACTCTAAGCCATGCTTGGGCTACAGTGTGACACCTGGACTTTTCATCTTCATGCTACACAGGACACGCTGCCAGCTTGATCACACAGCACAGGCAAACTCGCCCTCTCCTTACGTTCCTCCTGACGTTTCTGAGATCTCACATCCTATCCAGCTTGCCCAGGCTACCAAAACCTGCCCTCCATTTTTCTAATCTGCAGGGACAGAACTATACTGACTTTTAAAATTGCTTAAAATACTTGAGTGACACAATTACATACAGGTTTTTAAAACCCACCGAAATTCTTTACATCTATCAAGCTGAGCATGTCAAGGACTTTAAAGCCTATCAATGTCAAAAGAATTTTTTGCATTTCATGGGGTTTGGCTAAAAATTCTATGTAACTTCTAAAAGTGTCTAAATAAATCTGTCTTGATTGCCCTAATCTTAAAAGATTTGCACACACTGTCTATAATAATGCAAAACAAAATACAACTATTGCTGTTTAATATATGAGTTTTCAGTAATATGTGACTTTCACAACAGCTAGCCTCTTCCTGGTTGCAACAAGGTACTTGGGAGATGCAGGGTGGGTTTCTACATTTGGGCATCTGTGTATGGCTGTCATGAAAGCAGACTTAAAGGGCAGGAAAAAAAGGCACTCCCGCCCTTGCTTTTGTTGATTTGCAGCCGCAGCATGAGTGGAGGGAAAGGCAATTGCTGGGAATGGAGAGACACCTCTTCTTTTGTTTACCAAGTTAGTTTATTTAAGACATGCAGGTAACGAATTTATTGATAAAAAGCACCTTCCTACCCGTCACTTTCTGAATATTGGCAGTTCTTGTACACTGCAGGATCTATGTTGTAGGATCCTCATCATATTCAAAAACTGGTTTACTTTTGAGCACATTGTTTTATTTACAGTTTATAAAGGAAGGAATCAACCTGTCATGGAGAACATCTCCAAAAGTAATGAAAGGAAAAATCCTATTGCTCTCACACTTTTGTACAGACCAAGCAAGGCTCATAGTAAGCATAGCTGAAATTACCTGACACTGTAAGTATTTTCTGGGAGAAGAAAAATTACTACTGTAGCTTTCAAAGTGGACATGGGCTGACTACAAATATGGCAATTACTGTAAATGTCTTCCTTGATGTACAGCACAGTCAATTTAATGTTTAACATCCTCCTCTCCTTTATCAAACATTTGTTTGAGAGGTCTATGCAGTAAAAGATTTACAGTACTGCCTGTAGCACCGTTAGAAAATGATGCATGGCAATCTTTATTAATCACATTAGTAGGTAACATTAACAGGAATAACAGCTGCAATACACAGTCACACTTTAGGCCTTACAGAATCAAGAAACAAACGTCATTTAATAGGGTTTTGCACTACAGAATTATATTCTATTTAAATGTAACATCTGTAGAATTTAACAGAGAATATGATGCTTTCTATACTTTGGTTTGTTTGGTTTTTTCAAGAACAAAACTCCTAATTTCTTAGAATTCAATGGCAAGTAAGAATTATTTCTGACATTGTAACAGGTTGTTAAAAATTATACAGGCTTCTTTGTATGTTCACCTTGGTCGTTTTAGCTATTTTAACTCATTCTTAAGTGACAAACACACAGCATTCTGGTGTCTGCAGAGTATATATCTTCTCTGAACAAACTTGAACCTTTTGTGAGGCTGCAATTCAAGTGAGCCTCTGTGTAGCTGACAGACATGCCATTTGGACCAAAGCCCCACAGCTCGTCAGCGTGCAGCAGAAAGAGGCACTGAGATTTCCAAACGTGGCTCTGCAAATTTTCATATCCCCTAACCTATGCCTGCATCTTTGACATGAAGCAATAAAGGAACAGCTTACTTTGTTATCCATCTCTACCAGGTTTTTTATCTGATTCAAACTCTGATTTATACTTTAGAGCCATCCAGCCATCCTTCCACATTCAAAAAAAATAGATGGAAAAGATCTAACGTACTCAGTGCAACTGTGGAGATAACTGTTTATCCTGAATGGCCAAAAAAAGTCTTTCTGGTAAACTACCACAAAAACAACTTTTTATTCATCCTGCTGCAGCAGGATTTCATAGCTGTCACAAAACTTTAAAATATTCAGACTTGGGAGAAGTGCTTTATGCCTGTCTGTATGGTTATAAGTACATAAGCTACAAATCTGCATTATTGCATTGCCCCAGCTAACACGCATTTTCAGGCTGATTTCACAACTACGTGGAGCAAAATTGTAAAATTGTTCAAGGTTACGTTGTCCACATCAAAGATTTACAGCCTGAGTTTAAATAAAATTATTCTAATGTTGCATTTCCACTCCAAAGAGCAGTCTGTTTTCCATCCAATAAAAGATTCAAGAAATATAGGTTCGAATTGATCTTTTCGCAGGTCCAGACAAACCACAGCATTCTCCTGAAACTCACATTAGCATTAATAAAATTATTCTCTACAAGGTATCACAGAAACACACGAGCTAGCATCAACCAGTGCGTGGCAGGACAAAGTGGAATAGATCCACTTGATTTTGACAGATCATCTTCAGTTTAATTCTCTAAAAGAAGATAAAAGTATTTCATTCTTCTAACCAATATACTGAAGAAGAAAACACTGTTCCATTGCAAGATGAGAGATTTATTTAACTCCTATTCCTTCAAAAAAGGAGCACTTCTAGGATTGTAAATATATTTTGAAAATTGAGTGCTTCAACAATTTTAACTTAAGCCTTGTGATATTAGGGGGTTTTCTATCAGCCCATTCTCCTCAATCTGTATGAGTATTAAAAAGACTCTGTTTCTCTCACTTGTAGAAGAAAGCTTGAAAGAAGGGAGATTCCTGAAGGCTAGAGTTGTAGGAAGCTTGTAAAGCAAACCCCGAACTGCTACTTCAAATAATAATTAGTTTACTCTGGAGAGAAGACTGGCAACTCATGATCCGCAATCTGTTTTTATTTTTGGAGCACAGTGACCAGGTATTGTAGGCAGTGATTATTCCATGCATGTCAGTTCAGACACCACAGAATTGTTTCTGCACATGCCAGCAATAGGTTTCAGTTGACTCAGGTGCCCCTGGAAAACTCTGTGTCACACAGGACATCCCAGTGAAACAGATTCTCTCCAAGTTTTAGAATAACAGGACATTAGAACTCTTCCACGCACTCCTTGATCCCAGCTTCCATTAGGACTATTCACAAAAAATTCACAAGATACTAGAAGGGTCTTCATAAAGTCTGAATGGTCTTGTTTCATGAGAAAGTGGTCCAAGATTGTTATCCTCTTGATTAAATAACATGGATGTGTCTGCACTTTTGCTGAACACTCCTGGGTCTATTAGAAAAATTCTCTAGAACTACTAGGCCAGAACCATATTAAACACTTGAAATGGAATTCATCTCATCTAACTTTAGGGCATGATTCATTTGACTGATTTTAGACATCTAGGGAGAGATGTATCACATTATTAAAAATACCTCATTCTTCCCACTATCTGCAAACGGGGCCTGGAGTGACCAGAACAGATGTAGATATATGCCCACATTTACCAAGATCATTTCAATCCAGCCCTCATCTGTGAACATATTAATGTAACCACACTTTTGTCAGATTATAATGCAGAACAACCCTATAGCAAAGCAGTCCCAACAAAACCTGCTGTGTCCCTGCACCTTTGTCTCAACACAAAAGAATTACTTTGCATCATGAAAAAAATATGGAATAGATTTTGCTTCTGAAAAATGAGAATGCCATGAGAACTTTTTTACAGGAATGTATTTACTCCATTCCCCCTACTTTTATTTCCCCCAGCACTGACAGTTGTTTGCATACCTCGTGCCATGTGATGGGAGGTTGGTAACCTCATAGCCCCTATGGCCACACTGACACAAACCCCAGTTTGTGACAATATTTTTCATACAAATATAAACAGATGAGCGAAAAATCTAAGGAGACAGTCTGTTATTGGAAAACTCTTTAGTTCAATTTTATTGATTTAAAAGCTAAGATTGATGCATGTGAACTTTTGAACTTAACCTTCCAGAGCTGAGCTGCTGAACCTCCGAAGTTCACCCACTGCCTACTTTACAGTCTCCCTGCATTTTCACATTAGATAACTCTGTTTGCTCACAAAGGTAATCTAGGTAAGTTATGCACAGCTGGCATGCATAAATTGTGCATATCTGTGACATCTGCCAGTGGGAAAAACACTCCAAGTATGATACATATTTCAAGAATGAGTGAATTAGTTCGAACTCAAGCTTTCTGGGCCATAATTGAATCAGATTTCTGGAAACATATGCAATATTTTAATGGCTTTTTCATAATTCAAGCTATTAATATTTACTGGATGTGGAACTCTCTTAGCAACAAAGGAAGTATAACACTTTTATTAAACTCCAAGTATCTTACTAATGCTGTCTCGTTAAACAAGCCAAAATAAATTTGTGCACTTTTTCCTGACTTGCCCCATTTGAGCATTTATTTATAAGAACTACTGATCAAAGAAGTATTTGCATTTTTCTAACTCTTTTACTCCACTCTTTAGCTTTTGTGAAAGCCAAACTACCCATACATTCTCTAACTGATGTACTCCCACAAGTCTGTGCTACCTTCTATGTGAGAAAACACAGGGTGTTTACCTAAAGACCAAGATATCCTCTGTGGCTCCTTTAATTAAAAACAGTAGAAGATGGTGAAGCATTAACTAATGAGCAGATGGCCCAAAGAATGAATTTTTCCTTCTCACCAAGGTGTCTTACTTCTGTGCAAAGAATACACACCAAGGTGTTCACCTCTTCGGCAGCTCCACCCAACTGTGCAGCTCTGGACCCTTTTTTACCACAGGCTGGATGGTAGGCTGGCTGTGCTCGACCCCACCCCAAACCAAGTGGATCCCTCATGGGAAATTAGCACATAGTGGCTCTAACGGGACCAGTGGGAACACCTCCTGCTTTTTGGCAGGACCGGGACACACTGCCTGTTGCAAGTGTTCCCACACAGCAGTCTTTAAGGCCATGATAAATGGCTCAGAGGCTGGGGACCACAGTTGCTCTCAGAACCACACTGCCTTTCCAGCAGCCCGCCATCCATTTTGTCAAAAAAACCCACCATGACAGAAAAACCTGGAAATCGCTGTCCCAGCTGAGTTTCTGTGCTTCCACTGCAAACCTGCTGTGCCAGGAGAGCTGCTGGGTCAGAGCTGTACTGCACTGCAAAGCTCCCTTTTTTGGAGTTAAACTAAGGGATTATGAGGCAGAGGGAATAATACATCATTATTGACTTTAATAGGTAGTGAAATGAAATGATAAACAGTGAAAATTTTGGCTGCCAGAAAACCAATTTCTGACTGTGAGGACTATCACTATCCCCATGGAGATGAGGATTTGTGATTTCTTGATACAAAAGTGAGACTAAGCTATGACTTAGAGAATATAAAAAAGTTTTGCAGACTGTGTTCCTGCACTGGCTCCTGAACCTGACTGGAGGATATTGCAGCATTGTCCCTTTTAAACCTGTGAAAATCCTTTATTTCAGAGCCTTTCATGTGTAACAAAATGCTGACTTTTGTTATAATAGATATGTCTGTTTGAAACTTCTAACACTATTACTTAAAAAGTAGCCAGATAGTCTGCTCTTGAATGTACCTCAGACAGAGAATCAAGATCATGATATTTTTTACAGAATTGAACTTCTATGGCATTATTATCCATGTGCTGCAGGAAAAAGAATGATTTCTGGTTAAGTTTTATGCAATTTATGCCTATTTTCATCCCCACTAAGGTCAGTGGTAAAACATGAAGCCCTGCTGACTGCTGCAGAAACAAAGGTTGGTTATTGAGGGATATGGCTGCTGAATTCTTGTACTGCTCTCTGTGTGTGTGCATGTGTGCTTAAGATGAGGGAGACTTAGATGTACTGATTTTACAGCAGCTTTTTTCTTTGCTCTTAAATGAAGTGGAATGAGGAGCAAATAGCCTGGCAAACAAAAGAAACAGAGCCGGTATTATAACTGCCTGAGGTTTTAAAATCCAAGTGCAGAATCATACAGAAGACTGGCTCTCGAGTCTATTTGTCATATGCCCTCGTGAAATTTCTGCCAAAATGTGGAGCAGCCTGAAACCCACCCTGCCCCCTACAGTAGCATTAAAGGTCAGGAATAGCACTTGCTAATAAAACACTTAATTGGTTTCCATGGCTCTCTGCAACAATGGGACTGGAAAAGGCCTTTCCACCTGCTCGGCTCAGGTCAGGGGTGCTTTTCCTTGGAGGCTGGGGGTGCATTGCTGCAGACCAGGCTACTCTGCTGCAGTCACAATCCAGGTTTATTCCAGTGGTGGCACCAACTGGTTGGGAAACTACATCCCTCTCCTTGTCCCTCCTCTCCCACTCCTTCCCCTCCCCTGGAAGCTGGCTGATGGCTCTGATTACGGAGCCTCCAGGAAAGCGGTCTTTGTCGTAAGAGGCCAAAGTTCATAAACTTCCATTTACATCAGTAAACACGAACAATTCTTCCCGAGCCTGAGAAATCAATTCCCACAACACATCAGCCAGTCGTGCTCTAGTGGACTGAATTGAAATGCCCCTTCTAATCTGCATCAGAGGAATAAAATGGATCCTATCGCATAATGTGCAGCGATGGGAGGGGAAGAGGGAGCAGTACTCACCATTACACATGCAGCGCACATTCCTGTAAAAGCGGGGACACACAAAACTAATTCGTGCCGTGCTGTAAGTCATCAGGGAATGGGAATCAATAGACAGACTTTGCTCACAGTGTTGCTCCTGACAATCCAGTCCAGAGCAATTCTTCTCCAGGATAGCAGAAATACGAATCACATTTTCCAAGTGTCTCCTCGCATTGGTAAGCTTCTGAATCAAATAGGCAGGCTTATAGAAACCACCGCTGTGCATCTGAACGGCAAACAGCATGTCGAGCTGGCTGCTGCCCGCCACCGGCTGAATGCTGATGATGTGCAGGCTGTCCTGCTTCTGGGAGAGCACCGCGTTGCGCAGGGTGCGCCTGAACCCGTGCATGTGCAGACCCACAAAGTCCTCCGGGGACACGTTCTCGAAGCGGATGGTCACCGTGTTCTGCAGCATTTCTTGCAGCAGCTGCTCGACGTGGACCACGACATCGATGGGCACCTGGAACCGGCCATCGCTGACAGAGACATTCAGGACGTACTTGCCGTTATCCAGCCCTCCGAGGGCGATGATCTTCCCGTCATGGCTGTTGACCTTGAACAAACTTTTCTGCTCTGACTTCAGCGTGTACGTGAGGACATCGTACACATCCTGATCTGTGGCATGAATTTTCCCAATGACTCCCCCAGGAAAATCGTCTTCCATGGTGACAATGAAAATCTCCAGTGGAATGGCAGTCGGTTTGTGAATGCTCTCTTCAATAACCCTCACCTGAACGTAGGTGTGGGAAACCTGCTGAGGCTTCCCAGAGTCCTTTGCCTAATGTAATTTAGGAAAAATTAAAAAAAAAAATCAAAAAAACCCACACAATAGAACACAGCCTACAACCATAACTCCTTGCTATGTGTATATTCTCACAGCATCAGTAATTCTGAAAAGAAGTTCTCAAAAGAACTTCTCAAATGCATTTGCAAAATACATATGTAAAGAAGTGTCTCAGCCACTTCTATCAGTGGAACTTACAAACTCTTTAGGGAAGCACAGATCTCTAAGTGGATTGCAGAGAGAAATGTGTCAGTAGAATGTCTCATTACTCAAACTGAAATCTTCCCAGGATCCCACAGCTATCACTTGTCATCTTCACAATGGAGAATATACCAACAATGTGGTATATTCAACCGAACAAGGTTTGGGCTCACTTCTACCCTGGAAAAGAGCCTGAATTCCAGTGAAATACCAGCTTTCTGCATTGCTCGGTGTGCTCCAAAGCACTCCACACTCTGCTTAGCTTGTTTGGATGTTAAGGAGTTCAGCACTTTTCTACAGCATTTTGTACTTCTTTACCTGAAGCAATCAAGAAACATGCTTGACATAAATAAAATTTATCATCCTCCAAAAATGAAATACGTGCTTGTGCTGTTACTAATGATAAAATATGAGAGCAGCACTGCACTTGGACAGATGACTGTATGACCCAGAGCAGGTATTATAGCATCATTTGCACTATTTTTATAGAGAGCAAAAGAGCAAGTATGACAAAAAACCCAAGGCCATCTTGACAGAAAGGTGTGTGAACTTGAATCAGTGTCCTTTCCTACAATAAGAAAAATGTTTTATTGCAGGCCCTATTAAGATATACGGCTCCACACATCTATTTGCTCCAGAGAAGAACAGAAGACTAAACTGCCACTGGGCAGAGACGTAGCACATGTTCAAAGATCTTTGTATTTGGACACGAGGTGGAAAATTTACAAGCTGAAGAAAAAAATGGCAGGATGTCAACAGTAATAGGGACATTACTAGGCATAGATTAGTAATTCTAAGACACTTGTAAATTCATTCATCTTCACTCCTAAAAGAGCTGGGGGGAGTATTTCAAAATATTTTATATATATGTGCAGACAAATACCCATGTGCATGCAAAAGAGATTACGTCTCATTTCACTTTCTATTTTAACATTGATTCTTAATAAACCTAACACAGAGGAGAAACCTGATAGTGGAAAAGAGAAAGCAGCACTCTGGCACATATGGATGGAAAGAAACTCTTCTATGGTCTAAACAAAACAGGAAAACATAAAATACATTTTCACTGAAGAAATCCCTAAGGAAAGTAATACTAGGAGGAATCATGCCTCCACAATCCAACAGCGTGGTTTTCTGAGCATGTTGGTGCATCTCAGACATGGTGGTCTGTCTAATATTTCATTCATATGAAATACGTGGATCTCTAAAGCTAGAGGATGCTGCTCAAATTTAACCCTCATGCCCAGTTTTGGCTATGCTAAAACTCTGGCTAGCAAGCTACCCTGAAAGCAGGATATTTTATGATTAAGGCATGGGAAGAAAGAAAGGTGATGATTTTTTATTTTCTTACATAGCTAAAAAAACAGGTTTCAAGGATAATAAATGGCAAACTTGTAAAACTTATGATTTGAACTCTTAATTAGCATCAGGGCTTATACTTTTTGAGTCGTAAACAACAACTGCAACTAAGGATGCTGCTGCTGGGAACAGCATTAAATGTGCTTGTAAAGGAACAGACAGGCTGTGTTTAGAGAGATCAACCCCAGCAAAGCAAGTGGACGAAGCAAGAATTTCAGACACAGCTTATGGGACCATGACTCATTTCAGTGAAGAGGTTCATTCCCTAGACTTGCATATTTACTGAACCCTAATACATCTTCTCTGGCAGGCCTGAGAAATGTGGACAAATTACTTTTGGATTTACAGGTTTTGGCAATCAAAATTACCCTGGTTACAAAGCTTCTCAACTATTATTCTAAAGCTAAGTTTGAGCTGGACTCCTATTGCATGTCTTATTTTGACATTCTTTAAAAGCTAAGTTGACCTTGGAAATGTGATTTCATGAATTCTTGGAAGGCTTCCAAAAATTTATGATTAAATTTATGACTTAAAAGCAGAAATGATTTTCCTTCCTAGAACAGTATTTTGCAGTCACTTGTTCTGGGGTGTATTTATATGTATATAATGCATTTTTGCTCATTTTCCTTCCTTAGCTACAGAAAAAAAATGATGAAAATCTTAAACCATAACAGTCGCTGCTCAGAAAATTCATTTCATGCTGAGGAAATTGGAAAGGTGGCTGGCTACCTATTTATATTTATATGAAACCAGGTTTAAGAACATCAAAGAAAATATTCCGTATTGTGAATTTGCAAACTGGAATGTGTGGTATTTACTTGTAGAATACAGTCCAATAAAACCAACCCATACAGGCAAAGTACAGGTTACCTACCACTAAGAGGTTTTTTTATTTCAGTGTAAAAGTAAAAATCAAGCCTTACCTGCACGCAGAGCACATACTCAGTTGAGACCATGTGCTTGAAGATGACTGCAGACCTCAAAACACCGTGAGGGTCCAGTGTAAACTCCTCCTCTTCATTGCCAGTGAGGATGGTGAAGGTAAAAGGGGGGCCATTGTGAAAAGAGTCTTTGTCTGTCACTACCAGCTGCAAAATGCTTGTGCCCACTGGTTTATTTTCCTTTACACATATACACAGCGTATAAAGAAAAGGATTAAAATGATACATATTGCAATCACAAAATACCACATTTTGCTATTGAGAATATTCAACTGAATGCTCTTAGCCCAAGCTGGCATTTCACAAGCTGCTTTTTTTCTGATGCCGCTTATGCCCCATGGACTGGCGGCAGAGATGAAGGTACCCGCCACAGCTCCAGGGCCTGCTGAGCTGTCTGATACTCTGTCTGATCAGGACTGACTAAAAGCCAAGACCCACACCCAGAGCAAGGTGTAAAGAAGTGTGAACTTATCCCACAGCAGACATTTTGAGGTTAGAGTACCTGGTGCAGCAGGGATGAATGTTAAAATGCGTGACAGATGCTCTGGTTAAGGAGCCTCAGCAAACAGAAACTTACCAAAGGACCCGAGAAAGATTTGTTTATACTTTCCTTTAGATAAGATCGCTTGATACATGTTTTGCAGATAGATCATCAAAAGGTACTTAAATGAAACCAAATGCCTGTGCATTTTAAAAGTCAGAGAAGTTTTTGAAGTGCAGGATGAACTTACTTGAATTACAGCAGTGTAGTTAGCTGGAGTAAACACAGGGCTGTTATCGTTCACATCAGAAATGTCCACATTGACCGTCACAGATGAAGACAAAGGAGGGGTTCCACTGTCTCTTGCCTGGACAACTAATGAATAACCAGAGATCTACAAAAAGGTGAAAACATTAAATCATTATGAAAGCAGTCCTAAATTTTAACCCAGCTTCTTTACATTCAATGCACCACCTTCCATATTCTAAGGAAAGCTGTTTGGCCTCATTACCTTCCTGCCCTTAGTATAACATTATCCTGTTTATCGCCATGCTGTGCCCCAACTTCTATTTTATAAGGCTATCAATAAACACAACAGCTTCACTGTATTAAAATAACTGTATCAGATAAAGCATTCCCGAAACAAAGGGGCAGACAGAAAAGAAATGACAGATAATATCTGAACTCTGCTATTAATACTGTAAGCTTGTATTTTCATCTCTCCTAGGTGTCAGCTGGGATGTGTGACCTGATTCTATTTATCTTGCAGTCGGTTTCCAAGATATTATATAAATTGCTTATTAGGGCCAGTGTCAGTTTGACACATACTGTTTCTAACGCGGTGATGGAGAGCCAAGAAAAAGTTCACAGGCAGTTGGCTTTAACACACTGGAAAACATTTGGGAGTACGAGGGACAACAGCCTCTGTAGCAACAGAATATTATCCACCATTCTGCAGAAGATAAGTAGGCTTGAGTCTACTTGTTTGCAACAGACACAAACAACTCAGCGCAGTGCAGGCAGTTCAGCGCATCATCCATGGGGCCTCTACACACATATGTGCCCGTGTGTGAGGTGTGAGCATATGTGACAACTTGCAAAAGCTCTGTCTATGCACAGTTTAGGGATGACAGTTGGATTTTCCGAACTGCATCCTTATGTTGGCTTCCTTAGGTCTTACAACTGCTTTTTACTGTATATTGCTCCTTGCTCCGCAGGGAAAGCTGCTGACATGTCTGCCCCTGAATCCTCCCACAGCGCAGCGAGCGAAGGGCAAAACATGCCAGATACAACACTCTGCTGCACCTTCTCAGTGCAGGGCTGGAAAGGGCAAAAGCAAGGTCCTGCAGAGAGGAACAAGATAATGGTAAAGGGGCTTTTTGGGGAGGGATGTGGGAGGGAATGAAATCCAAAGACATTTGAAAAATAACAGGGTTTTTTGTGGTGGGGAGGAGATCAGACAGAGCATACAAAATAAGGGGGCTCTTCCGGGATGTGGGACCAATACCAAGCAAAAGGAAACATGTTTTTGGGGGGTTGTATTGGGGAGATAGACTGCCATTTGGTGGGGGCATAGTGACACAGGAGGAAAGAGGAATCCTGAACTATGGAAAGTCAAGAAACTCGAGGAAGAGAACTCTTTTTTTTTTTTAAACTGTAATTTCCACTGCTAGCTAACGATAAGACAGAGAATTTTGGAGAATCTTTCCCATTTTTCTTCTGTGTTTGCTTTCATTTCAATGTATCCCAGAAAGGTAGATGGCAAAAGTCATGGCATCTATGTGATTACAGCTCTGGAAATAAGTTTCTTTAAACCACTGAAACCTGGGAGTCAGCACTGCCTTTGGGGATCTACAGCAGATGGAGCATCATATATAATTTTCCCTGAAGGGGTCAGAAACACCTGTGTCTAGGAAATGTGCCAAGGAAGCAAAGAAAAAGACAACATCACAGCTTATTCTAACTGAGGGAAACTTTGGAAAATGCAGACCTAACACAGCTGGCATTACACTTGCACACGCTTGTGAGGGTAAGTGTGCATGTCTGAATGCAGCCGTACATGAGTGCACTTAGAAACTAAAAAAAGTCATAATAAGAAACTCAGCCGGTGCTTTTATTACTGCAAATTCCTAACATGCACAGCCATTGTTACTCCCCTGTTCTAGACAATGTGATAAAGTCATTCTACCACCAAACACAAACAATTTAATCCTGCCTTTCTGATAATACAGAAAGAGTTTTTTGCCACTGTTTTAAGAAGCAGGTCTGCTTCCAGTAAAGAGTTTCTACAGCTGAGCCCGTATTCTGAAGGCAGCAATTTGCTTCCCCAGTTTCGTGGGTGCATTGCTGGGAGGCAAGAGGCACATATTTCCTTGTGTGTTGCAAGATTTCTGAAGCCATGTAGCACTCTCCTGCCCTGGCAGTAGCACAGGCAACTGCATTTGTTTGTTTTTTTTTTCCCAAAAGCTGCTAATTGCTAGCTATGGCAAAATGGTGATAAATAATCCTGAATGAATAATGGAGTGAGCAAACAAAGCAGCAGAATCTGTTTAATGAAGCACTCCTTCACTTTTGGTAGAGCCTGGCCACTTCATAACATCTCCTCCCCAGTGACATGTTTTGCAGAGCGCTAATTAATGGCTGAGGTCTCAGCTCGGTGCTCGGTGCCACAATCTGGGATATTTTGTAAGCACTCTGTTGCACACACAGCTGCACGTGTGCGCTTGCACGCACAGGGGAGAGCAGGCAGCTCATTAACGCAGCAGCAGCTCCCGCTGGCACCACGGGACAAATCCAGTGCTGCTTCCCTCCCCTGATCCGACCCCAGCTACTGTGCGGGTGCAGGGTGGGAGTGGCAGCAGAGCAGTTGGCTTGTTGCATAGGGCTGGGGACAGGGCTGATGTAGAAAGAAGTGGGAAGAAGTCAGAAAGATCTGTTGGAGCATCTTCGGCTGACTGCTGCAGAGTATAAAAGAAACTCCTTCAACACGAGCTAGCAGCAGAGTGGAGATTGATGCACATCTGTAAGCCATTGAAAGTTAAGAAGTCCCACAAGTCTTACCCTTTCTCTATCCAATTTCTTTTTAACCTTCACGAGTCCCAAAACAGGATCAACCGAAAATTCATTGTCTTGATCCCCATTCACTATGGAAAAATGAATCTGGCCATTGGGAGGACTGTCCAGATCTTCTGCTATCAACTTTTTTTGAGAGAAGAATAAAAAATTAGCGAAACAAATATTAAGTGATCTGTATGATACATTAATTGCTCAACACTCCAAAAAGTAACCTTCATTTTCCATCAGACTAGTTACACCTGAACTGCACACCTCTACAGCATCAATCCAACAGGCTTTTGTTAGAAGGCTTCACTTGAGCCTTTTCAAAATTCTAGTCTGAAAACATACAGAATATTTTAATCTTAATATTCTGTCACTTTCTCTCTGGATCCTCAAGTTGCAAGACGAGAATATTGTGAGGTTTGGGGATGGCGCACTGCATGCCAGACTATACAAATACTATGTATTTGGAGCTCTGAGCAACCTGGTGCAGTGAAACGCATCCCTGCCTACAGCAGGGGGGTTGGAACTAGATGATCTTTAAGATCTCATCCAACCCTATGACTCTATGATTGTATTTCACTGAAAAGTTGAATTCTGCCTTTCTATTAAAACCTATTCCTTTCTAGCTGACTCATGAAATGCAGTATCTTAAATATGCCACTGCTCCTTGACAGCATAACATGATTAAAAAGAAATAGTCAGTACCACTACTGCTTTCTTTTGGGGAGAAACTGACAGCAGCTTGGAGAGCAGCAGCAGACGCAGAGTATTGGCTAGAAAATGGTTTGGGGGATTCAAGACGTAGAAATTATCATTATCAAGCAGTGCAGCATTTTGTTAAGGGCAGAGGCCTTCATCGCACCTATAATGCCACCCACGGCCCCACTCACCATGACCACGGAGTCCCCGACGGCCGCGTCCTCGCTGACGACGGCGCTGTAGACAGCCTGGCTGAACGTGGGCGCGTTGTCGTTGACGTCCGTCACGTTCACGTTCACCGTCGTAACCGCGCTCAGGGCTGGAGTTCCCCCGTCCTTTGCTTCCACTACTAAGTAGAAGTCCTTGCACGATTCGAAATCCAAAGCTTCAAAAATGGAAATCACTCCTTTGAAGCAAAGGAGGGAATGTCAACAGCCAGCAAAAGCCAAATAATGCCGCGGAGTAAGGGATTTGACTGTAGTAAACAGTACAGCATGCTATTTATCACCATGGCACACATACAACACTAACTGTAAGGCTGCCCAATCCAATAAAAATGTTTATTCAGGTTTCTATTGCTGTCGTTTGATTAAAGAATGATGTCAATTGCACTTGGGTTGCCTCTGCAGAAAGAACCTTTACAAGGCATGAAGCAATGAATGGTTCCTCATGAAAATAGCTTTCATTATATGAGTATCATAGATGAAGAAGTGGGGGCCATATCCACCCATTTACCATCTCATTCACAGAGCCTTTGGGAGAACTGGATGCTGACTCTGGAAATCAGCCCTGACAAGTCAACAGAAATTCACTGCCACACAATTAACTTCTCATGAATTAAATACAAATGAATGGGATATGAATACCATTGAGAAATCAGTTGTCTATCATTTAAGTGATTAAACAGAGACTTCCCCACTCAACTAGGTTTTTAAGTCATGTGTTACTTCACCACACAACCAAAATTAAGATTCTCTGTAACTTGATTCACTCCATGCACCCAGACTCCCCCTAGGATAGAAATCTCTGATTTCTAGTGTTTTTATAAACCTCCGACAATATCAGTTTCCTAACCTTCTTAGGAAATGTATTTCAGGACTTAATAATCATTACAGTTAGGAATTTCTTCCTATCATTTAACAAAAATAATTAAAATGTAATTTAAGCCCATTCACAACTTTTTTTCTTATGACTGGTCACAGAGTACAGTTCATTCCTGTCTTCTTCACAGGTACTTTTGACAGGCATGAAAACTAACAACATGTCTTCTGTTTTCTAGCTTAAACAGCCTTAATTCCTTCAGTCTTTCCTGGTAAGGCACACTTTAAAGACCTCACATCATTACTCTTAATCTTGTCTGGGCTCTCTCCAAATGAGTTCTACCTTTCAGCATGACTTGCTGAAAGCGGGAGCCCTGAAGAGAAGCTTCCAAGTGGCTAGCAGAGAGTTCCCACTGATAAATGGAGTGAAGGACATTATTTTTCAAGCTCTGATCAGGTACGCTACATCACCACTCTCCTGTCTAGAAACTGAGCTCCTGCCTCTAAACTGATAATAATGGAGCTGCCACACATTAATGAATAATATATAGTTTTAGAGTTTTTTTTTTTTCCTGTGTGATTAAGCTTCATTATAGGTTTTTACTGATTTATTTCCTTGTCTTCATTGTCAAATGTGAAGTTAAGTACTGCTGCCTAGGTGTATTTATGTTTAAATTTTGCTAGCACTAATCAACATGATGAAGATGACAGACAACACACAGTTATGTTAAGTCCCTCACACGAGAGGCAGCAGTTTCCACAGAGCGGAGAGCCATTTTTGCACGTAATTATAGAAATGACACAACGCATAATTTTGAGATTTTTCATGTTACTGGTTATTACAGCTGCACTCAAACAAGTGTTTCAAAATCAAGACTGCTTTGCTCTCAGACCCTGGTAGCAGATTTGTACTGGACATCCTGAATGCTGTGAGAATAAGGGAATCCACTACAGGAAGCACAGAAGAAATAGTTTACTGTTGACGGACTAAAAACTCAGTGAGGATAAAAAATATATCCCACGAAGGAAATTCAAAGAAAATGAGACATTTACACCAAATATGATAGCTTTGCTTGGTAATCTTAAAGAGAAGCAGCAGTATATTTCTAAAGTTTGTGATGTATAACCAAAAAGACCTCAACCCAAGCCGTGGCTGAAGTAAAAAAGACAAATCAGAGCCATCTAAGTCATGGAAGCTGCATAAAACTACATAAATGGCAATCACATACTAGGACTGAATTGGTCCTACCAGGTCCTGGTAGCACTGTTTGATGCTTTCCAAGGGGCAGGCAGTTGAGGCTGTACTCAGCTCTAAGCAAGTAAACATTGGAAGGGTTCAGAAGTGTTTTACACAGTTTGGGTAATAGGTTGTCACATCTATATTGGCTTCAACAGACTTACAAATGGAGAAAAGTATTCTCCACTTGAGCTGGGGCAGCCAAGTGTGACTGTAATTGACATCACTCTCCAACCTAAAATTGCTTTTTAACTGTGTAGTTAATTACATGACAATCTGCGAGTCTCGGGCCTTGGAAATCTTTTGGTCCAAGAGCCTTCCCCAAAGCATTCATGTTTTTCCAATGCTTTCATTTAGCATTGCAAGTAAGAGCCAGTTTACAAACCTGTTTTCGAGTTAATCCTGAACTTCCCTTTCTCATTCCCTGATCTGATGAGATAGGCAATCTCAGCATTTGTACCAATGTCTTGGCTTGTAGCAAAAACAGAAAGGACCTCGGTGCCAGGTGAGGTGTCTTCAGGTACTGTAACAAGATAATCTCTTCTTTCAAACACAGGGGGGTTGTCATTAATGTCTAGCACTGTAATGGTAACGGTGGCAAACGAGGATAAGGTCAGCACAATGCTTTGATCTGAAGCCTTTACAGTGATGTTGTAGGACGACTGAAGCTCTCTATCAAGTGGATGCTCCAAAATAATGATTCCTGATGACCGGTCAACTGAGAAGTAACCATCTGCAGAGTCTGACAGGGAGTAGGTGACTTTTCTGTTCACACCTGAAAGAGAAGCAAATGGGAAAATGATAATGTGAAATAAAGAAAACAGAAATCTCTTCCCATCTAACAGAAACCCTAAGCAAAATCTGCTATCACACTGAGCATTTCCAATGGGGGTAGAGGTAGGGGTGCCTGTGGGTACAATATTGCTGAAAGTTTGGGAGATTAGGACATGCTCTTCTCACATGACAAATCCCTGTGGATAAGTTAAGTTCCTTCCCTCATCATGATACCTTTTTTTTAAAGATTACTTTGCAAAACTGCTGTATATTGAAACTTGAAAGCAGAATCCAGATATGGTCCTTGCCCAGAACAGCTTATAATTGAATCAGATGAGACGGGCAGAATGCTGAAATTGGAAATGTCTCAGAGCACATCTTGAAGGAATGGAAATGTACATAAGGGGAAAATAAACCCATAGAAATACAGGTGGCACAGAATGTTCTTGCTATCAGTGCTGCCTTGATTCTACTGTTGAGCAGAAAAATATCATCGCAAGATGATACCTGTTAAACAAAAGCTGCACCAAAAACCTCCTGCCAGAACGTGAACACTTTAAAGAGGAAAGCCCCTCAGTCCCTCAACCTGAGAGCAAAAATTGAGTTGTACGAAAGATATCCCATGTTTTTAAAATCCTGCCCGTATTTCCCAATACAAAGCACCTATCCACTCTGCTGCTGAATATGCAGGTCTGTGCTAAGGTTGTTGTCAGTAATAAGGCCTGAGGGGATGGTACTGACTTGGTTTCTGCACTACAGTGTGATAGCCATTTCAAATCTAATTAGAAGTGAACACAGATATAAGCTAATTCAACTCCCTTGATGCTAGTTGATCCTGTGATTTCATCCTGGGTGCTTCAGTAAGAGATTATAACTAAAACACAAAGATCCACTAAAATGGAGAGTCTCTGTTTTTAACATCTCTCACTTGAGCATTTGCTGCTGTTTTTGTTGGAGAAGAGACTTCACAAGCCTGACATTAATCAGATGAACAAGAGCTACCAATCCCTCCTAGGCATATTTTGTTAATTTAAAATTTGTGACAGTATTATTCTGCTTTCCAGCAGCAAAGCATTGTAGAAATGTCTGATCAAAAGCAGCACAAATCACAGTTGTTTTCTGCTTGATGTAGCAGGAGTTGAGCATCCACACAAGGGGGAGCTGGGAGACTCTTTGTTCAATCACATGCACATAAAAGCTAGAGCAACTACAAAGTCCCAGACCCTACTTGAAGGGCATTAGGAATTACTCTTTGGCTCTCCAGAGAGTAAAGTTTTTATGCAGTGCTTGAGATACCAGAGTGTATTTAAAAGGTTCAAATGTCTTTAAAATACGGAACAAATTAAATGGCAATATTGCAATGAACCAGTCTCTTAGGTTTCTTGTGTTGTTTTGTTTTGGTTTTTTGATCACACCAGAGCCTCTCCATCCACCATGGCATCACAAATGTGAAAAATAAAAATTCCCACCTTCAGCAAAACAGCAAGGCAGTCAAGGAGGCGACTCTTGTCCTACAGACGAGGAACTGAGCTCAGCCCACGAACTTGCTGGAGATTCCTTCATGCTGCAACACGTAGGCTCTGAGTACCCTACATCTGCTGGAGAGCACACTCACCCTTCCCCTTAATCTCTTGATACACACATCCAAACACTCTGTCAGCTGACAGTCATCCAAACTGACAAACACTAAAAAGGAGTAAAGCCCTCTAGAAAGTGGAATATTTTCAGGGTCTAAATGGTTGGAGGTGTCTACATTTCCAGCTGAGGAGGCTCTCCTTCAGCTAGACATCCTCCGTGAACCTCCACTTACAAAAAAAGGACAGACCTGACTATAACAATTAATGAGTTAGTAATTACAGCTGATCCTCAGGGATGCTGGAAAATGGGATTTTTTTCCCCCCTGATTCAGAGCATGCAGTTGAACACCCAACCTACACAAGTTTTAACTGTAAAACTATTTAGTATTCTGCACCAGCCGCTCTAGGTGCCTGCAAGATTCTAAACAGTATTAAACTCTCCTCTGAAGCAGGGGCCTTAACACACAGCTTCTACACGTCCGTGACTGCAGGAGAGCTTTAGCCCTGTCTGCACTTTTCCCTGGCACAAACTCCCTGTTTGATACTAGAGCAACCTGGGCACAAGACAGAAGATTCAGACACCACAGTCTTTAAGGGCACAAATAGCTAGAGAGGAGCTGGCGAACCGATGACTTGTGCCTTCAAACACCACGAAACTTCAGCCAGAGTATCTTGCAATGGGGAAGGGGAGAGAGAATTTGCTGCATGTGACACCACGGAGGGGGAGTTTCCGTACAGGATGTGATAACCCCAGTGAGTGAAATCTGATGCATAATCCAGCCCCTCTTCTTGTATTGTACTTCCTAAAAGTGATGTCCATGAATTAACAAAATATTAATATAGTTTTTTGCAAGCGATTAATAGTAACCCTACAGTGGAGAAAAATCAGATATAGATTATGGTGTTCTGGTTGTTCACTCTACTACATGGGATTTTCAGGCAGAAGCGGAGAAAGTAAAATCTTGAAGGTAAGTGCTCTTATTTTTGCTTCCTGGAAAATGAGAGAGGAATACAGAAGTTCCAGAGATGGAGGTTATCTTGTACCAGTCTGGTATGATGAAGAGAACAGTCTTATTTTTCCCATGGGATATGAAAGAAAAGCTCTTACAGGTCAAAGTGCCATTTTATGCAAAGAGAGACAGAAGATTAGGTCAAAAGACCTGAGCTGGGATACAGATACCAACCCTTGGTGGCTTTTGGCCCAAATCCTGAAAGCAGAAAAAAGAAGGAGAAATACAGAGGGAGATCTTAGCGGTGCGCTGAGCCTCTCATGGAGTGTTTTGAGGGGTGGAATTAAATACTTGCTTCTTAGGGGTAAAATCAGTGAAAAACTGTGGCAGAAACAGCACTTTGAAGAAGGTGTTGTGTTACAGCAATAGCTGTTTCCACTCAGCTTTCTGACCCAAGGCTGCGAGAGAAATGGGTGTGAGGCAGAGGGGAAGTAGGAAGCAATTTCTACTGAAATTCGAAATTCTTAAGTCCAGAGGCTACCCTCTGCTGAGAGAGAGGTGTCCACCAGTGTGTGTCAGTGCCATCCTTGCCACAGAGGTGATGGTAAATTCTGCTGTGACTGTAGAGGAGATGCTTTCAGTGGAAAGGAAACAACTGCCTCAATGCCATGGTTCCTGCACTGGTAAAGACAGCAATCCTCCCACACTGCTTGACTACAGCTGTTGGGGGATTAATGTTTGCAAACTGTGTTGTGTCAACTCACTTACTCACTCAAACTTCTCAGATTTCTAAGGTGCCAATCATGAACATGAGATATTTGAACACAGAAAGCCTTCGCAGGAATCACTGTTACAATAAGAGAATTGCAGAAGTTTTTTTTTTTTTAAATAAAGGAATAAGGTAGCACATTTTCTATTTAGACTTGTATTAGCATATGATAGAATATTGCCCTTTGCCAAATCTCTGGTGTGAAGAGCTTGTGAAACATACACTCGCCTAGTACCTCAAATGCCATTCTTCAAATAGGCTTTTATTCTTGATTTGTTCAGTACTAAAACAAAGGGACACACACTGAATGTCACATCAATGCAACTTCTATGTCATTACTACTTTAAATAGCATCAGGAATATATAATAACTTTGCTTCATAATTCAACACTATCAATGTCCTTCTTGTATAAAGCACAGAATCACAGAATCATTCAGGTTGGAAAGGACCTTTGAGATCATTGATTAGCCCAGCACTGTCAAGCCCACCACTAAACCACGTCCCTGACTGTCTACTACACATCTTTTAAATATTTCCCAAGATTGTAACTCAACCACTTCCTTGGGCAGCCTGTTCCAGTGCTTGAAAATGCTTTCAGAGAATAAATTTTTCCTCCTCTCCAATCTAAACCTCTCATGGTGTAACTTGCTGCCATTTCCTATTGTCCTATTGCTTGTCACTTGGGAAAAGAGGTTTTCTACTTTACTACAACCTTCCTTTAAGGTGCTGTAGAGAGAGAGAAGGTTCCCCCCGAGCCTCCCTTTCCCCAGAATGAACACTCCCAGCTCCCTCAGCTGGTCCTCACAGGACTTGTGCTCCAGACCTTCCCCCAGCTCCACTGCCCTTCTCCAGCCCCTCAATGTCCTTCTTGTAGTGAGGGGCCCAAAACTGAACACAGGATTCGAGGTGCAACTGAAAATTATGGAATTATAACACATTTTGATCCAGACTGACACCAATTAAAAGGCTAAGCATTAATACAACAGGCACAATCCCCAAAAGACTGTAAGTTTCTTCAGTGGGCAATACCTTTATGCATCACACATAAAGTAAAAGTTACACATATTAAAGGCCACATATAGTGTGTCTCCTTTCTGTTTTCATCTGTCACCCTAAACTCATTATTTAATGTGTTTCTCCAAGTGCAGCTAGACCACTCATTTTTGTTTATGTCTGAAAAATGATGATTAACTTTGTCATCTGCTCATTTTCATCTTGAAAACCTAAGCAAAGAAAAGTAATAGCAAGTATTAAAAATAAACAAACAAGATGTAGACCAGAAAGGAAGCTGTAAAAAAATTTATTTTTCAGTTTAGCAGGGATTTGCAAACATACAAAGCAAGCTCTCTGATTACTGTGCTTCCTCTTGCCTCTTTTATGGTGTGATGATTAACACTGGCGTGTACCTATGACCTTTCCTGACTACCCAAACGTTAACGACAAGGCCAATTACTAGAAGATAAAGTCCACAACTTCGTTAACAGCAAACAACACAAAAGATGAAACCAGATTTTATAGTACTCTACTCCATCATTTTGAGATGAAAGAGAAATCTTGCCTGAAGTACCCTGTTGAACTGTAGAAGAATATATAGCCCCGTAGGAAAAGTATTTCAACTGATTTTTATGACTTAAGCAGAAAACCTGGCCGAGTTCAATCCATAACACCGCTACCAAGATAGACTTTCACTGTTTTTTCCTTTTCTGAGGGAAAAAAGTAGCCTTAACCCCAAAGGCCTTTATTCACACCACTGCTCCAATAGAGTAAGTACCATGGGATGAAGGCAGGGCAGAGCTGAAGATAATCAACCCCTTACTGAAGGGAAATACTGGACAGAAATGGGAGGCATAAACTGTTAGCAGTATGATACCATCCGTGAGTGTCTAAAACCCTGATTTCCATTTCAGCTGGGTCAGGTGTTGTCTTTTTTGGTGGGAAGTGGAGATCTGGATGGTTGGCTCACCCTCTGTCTCTTTCCTATCGGACATTTACATATCCCTGGGTACTGGCTTACATCACTTGACATGTATACTTGTTTTCTTCAGTGCTCCTGAGTCAATTTTTCTGAAGTCAGGATTTTGGCTATACCTGATTTAGGGTAACACACTGCAGCTGGAAACATACGGAAACATAACCAGAAGCACTGGAATGCACATGTAGAGAGAGACAAAAACCATATCTACATATATAAAAGCATGAATAGAACCATCAAGGTTGAAAAAGACCTCTAAGATCATTGAGCCCAACTGTTAACCCAGCCCCAAACCATGTCCTCAAGCAGCACATCCATGCACATTTTGAACACTTCCAGGGGTAATAATTCCACCCTGGATAGACTATTCTAAAGTCTGTGAATAATTTTTTTCCTAATATCCTATCTAAACCTTTCCTGGCAAAACTTAAGGCCATTTCTTCTTGTCCTTTCACTTGCTACCTGGGAGATGAGACCAACCCCTACCTTGCTGCAAGCTCCTTTTAGGTAGCTGCTAAGAGCAAGAAGGCCCCCTCTCAGCCTCCTTTTCTCCAGGCTAAACAACCCCAGCTCCCTCAGCCACTCCTCATCAGAACTGTGCTCAAATAGTTTGTACTATATATACAGACACACCATATTTATATGCATATATGTGCTCAAATGTGTCTCTGTATATATACATATATATATCCACACACACATACACATAAACATGCACACATACATATGCACATTTCAGTGATCCATTTTAAATACAGAGTTTATTCAGTCAGCATAATCCAAGAGGTACAGCTCTCCATCTAGTTCTTTGCTTCTATGTCATTATCAATGTCTTGGTATTCTCAAAAATTAAAGAAACTACTAGAAATGAGAGAGAGTAAAGAGAGATGGAATCTTGAGAGGTCATCTAATTTATCCCTGCACAAAGACAAGATGGATGCAATTTATCCCCAAATGAAGGCCTATCCTTTGAGCAGAAACTTGCATAACCTCCTTGGATAACACACCCCAGTGCCTCCCTTTTCCTACAACTAAAAATCTCGTTCTGACTTTTTGCTGAGATTGAATAAAATTTATAAAAGACAGGGGAAAAAATAAGAACAAGGATCAACTTCCTCCCTCAGAGCTACTTATCTGATAGCTGAAGACAGTTATACTGTATCATCTCAACTCTTTTTTCCCTGGCAGACCCTCTCAACTGCTTCAACATTTCCTGACTTTTCTTCCAGACTTGTGATCTTTTTTGTCAACCTCCTACATCTTCCTGGAAGATGTAGCCCACATCTTCTTGGAAGTGCTGTACCCAAAACAGTACAGCCTTTCAGAGCAGGATTTGCCTACACCAAATAAACAGAAAGAACTGCTTCTATTTTCCAGCATTACTGTTGTTTACCCATCTCATCTGTATTTGCCTTTCCACACTACTATGAAAGTGTAAATACCTTCAGCCCGTGGGTCACAGCTGCATCTGTAGTCAGTCACTACTCAGACAAAACCAGTGCAGTTGGTTTTCTTGCCTAAACATGGGATGTCACATTTATCTTGATGACTTGCACTGGCTTTTTCCACACTCCTATCCAACTGCTAAATATCACAACTGCAGCTTCGACACCATCCAGGGAAACTTGCAGCACCACTCTGCTTTCTGACACTTAGCAATACAGTCCTTACGCCTACTTACGTGTCCAGGAACCAAAACAGGAGCAGTGCTGCACCCAGTACCTTTAATAACTTACCCCTCTGGTGTAATGGTTATTACAAACTCCCCAGATAACAGTTTGGTGCAGACCATGTTTCCCTGGCTTGCACATAAAAATACTGAGCAGTACCATGTCAAAAAACTCACTAAACCTAAGCCACTAACACCCATAATATTTATTTCTATATGGCCTCCTCACATGTTGCAGAAGGAAATGAGATTGGTTTGATGACTGCTGGTTGCTGAGCACAAACCAGCTTTTAGTCATCTTGATACACACATATCATTATTTTAATGCAAGGAGGGTGATTGCACTCCCCTGACAACCTGCCTGAAGCTTTAAAAATCTGGCCCTCTGAGGGATTCAACAGGTCATGCTGAATGTTTTGATAGAGGTTTTCTACCAAAATCCCCAAATACCTTGTTTATTTACCTCCTAAAAATAAGTCAGTCTAAACTCCAAAGAGCCCATTACTTCTTTTATTTGGCAATTTTTTAGGGGTCCAGTGCTTTATCTCTGCATTCCTATTAGTGCTTTTGCCTTTACTAGGAAGGCAAAATCTAGATTTTCTCCTGAACAGTTCACTGTGTGAATTTAGACCTGCAAGTGCCCTTAGGACTGGCCAGACAACTGAGGAATGTGGGACATTGCCCTTTCACTCTCCTTATGGAAGACCAGACAGAAGTCTAGTCTGCCTTGTCTAGTCCTGGTAAGGACACCTTTCCAGGGAGAAGGAATATAAGGATACATCATCATGGACTATTACTATTCATTAAATAAGCTCTGGGGAACAGAGCCCAGAAGCAAATCACCCAATAGGCTATAGAGCAATGCTCACTCATGCCTTCTGTGTGTTTTTTTTTTCCTTTGTTTGTTTTGTTTTTTGGTTGACTGGTTGGTTGTTTTTTTTCTTCCTTGCCTGATTCCTGAATTCTTTCTGAAAACAGCTTCAGTGACAGCGGACAGGCCTCCCTGTTTTACCTATACCCCTTACTTATGCAATGCTGTTTTGGACTGCTAAGAGTAAAAGGAATTAATAATTCATGTCTCTTTCATATCCTGCATTAGAGCCCTAACCCTGGTACTATTTTAAAAGCCTATGAGGCAATGATGTGGGTGAAGATATAGGAAGGACCATGTATATTTTAAAGAGAATGAGTCATCCTCTGTACAGTATCTTGTAATATTCATTTTACTAAAACTCAGACAATACCTAGAAATGCCATGTGGCCTCACTACCGAAGTTAACTACCTATTGGCTGTTGAGTTTTAGTAAGTCTTCTATCCTATTATCTCTTTTATTAGTCTTATTCATGTTTCGATCCCTGCTTTTGTCTTTTTCAGATCCTGAATGCCCCAGAAGTTTCTAGATCCATTTAAAGGGATATGCCCAACATTACCAAATACGCAAAACAGAGGTTTGCTGTGTACTGGTTTTGCAGGAAAATGCCAAAATCAGTATCTACCTCAGCATTTCTATTATTCTGTTACTCACCATTACACATCATTCAGAGAGCTGCACTCCAATCAAGCTGTGACTGTCTTGCACTTCTCTCTGACACTTCTGCAACCTCACCCGGCAACACTTTACACTTCCCCAAGCCCAGCTGTGAGGCAGCTGTGACTGCAACAGGCTCAGCTGCCCTAATTCCTTCAAGAGCAAAGCGCACCATTGATAAGGCTGAAGTCTGTACTCCAGTTCCACACATGCATTCTTGAAAGTGGTGACCCATTGAAAAGCCTGAGTGATTTTTTTTTTCCATGCTGGGCTCACCAGCATCTTGATGCAGCTTTCTAAAAAGCAGTGATAAACCTCAGAGAACTATCAATATTCCTTGGTCGCTATTTCTGACAGATAGCTCATTTTTATTGCTTTAGTTGTTTCTCCTTTTTTTCTCACTGACACAAAGAGAGGACAGGAAGAAGAAGAAGATAAAATATGTTTGCTTCCCCACCATCTTGGAGGTAGGTACATTCTAAGCTGGACTGGATGAAACCTGGAGGAGAACTCATATTACCATTCTTCTCTAGAAAAGTAATTTCTTATTTCCTGTGCTCTTGCCTTGTGAGCACACATGGTAAGGGCTTGGGTTTGGGCTTTTTTGGACAAAACAAGTATTTAATGAAACATCAAAATCAGTGAGGTCAAACCTTGCAGGAAAAATATAATTTTTTGACACAGAGTTCTTTGAAATCCAACATAAAATTTTCCATCAGAAGCTGAAAGGAAACATCACTCCTTCCCCCAGTTTGCCAGTTTCTCTATCTATTCTTGGTGGAGAAGTTTGGGTTTAGGAAGCAGATGTCTGTCTCATCCTGAGAAGGTCAAACAGCTTCCCCCAGAAGGGCTGAGTCTCTTCTGCTGCAGCTTTTCCACTTTTTGTGAAAAGGTGAATAATGAGGTCCTCACACCAAGAATCAGACTGATTAGAGACTTGATTGGTTTAAACTGTCCAGATTAAACAGAAACGCACTGATCAGAACACAACAGAATCCTTTTCATAAATCCTAGTCCAAAAAATATTTAACTCTATACAACTGCTTAAAGAACATGATCAAATTCAACCACAATTAACCCATATAACCTGGCTGTATAAATGTATCTGTAGGATGGTCTCAAATCTTATTCTGGTTTCCTGAATAAGGCTTTCAACGCCCATTTTTTCTCTCACACCCACCTAAGTACCAAAGGTTCAAATACAGAGTACAAAGAACAGAAATCCAGGCTCGTCATTCAAATCTACTGACCCCCAAACTAGATTTTTTTTTTTTCAGAATTGGTGAATAAACCTTAGACCATTCTGCTCGTGAGGCTACAAGCCCTGCCGAAGCTGGGACACATCTGAAACTCTGGACAACCTATGCACAAAAAAGAGAAAGTGCTTTGAATAAAGTAGCACACTGCTTATTGTTTTTCTAGGTTGCATTACTCAATGCTATTAAATCTCCTGTAAGATATGGGAGAGTATTTCCCCAAACTACACTTTTTTTTTAATGTACAACAGATCATGGTGAGGATGTTACACTTTTTTCTGTGTTCACAATGCAGGTCTCTGGTTATTCCCAGAGGACCTCCAGGGTGCTCATGCTGCACAGCACTCAATCCTTGGAGGATGGCACTCTGTATCCTTAGAGGTAGCCAAAAGCCATCTGGACGGAGTCCTAGATAACCTGCTATAGGGATCCCTGCTTGAGCGGGGTGGTTGGACAAGATGCCTGCTATTCAAGGAAGAAGCAGATCAGTTTCATCAGTGACTCTGAGAAGCTCCTAGATTTGCCTTCCCAAACCAAAACATGGATACCAGATGGCTCCTCGCAGCATGCATGTTACCACAGCTCCTGTGTGATGCTTGGGCACGGACTCTGGGCTGGGGAAGGGCTTTGGGGGGTGAGGGGCAGCTGAGCACAGAGCAGGGCAGTCTGCATGCTGCATGAACTGTGCAACCAAATAAAGGCCACTCCTGCCAATTTTTTACCTACATGCCTGTGTTCTCCTGCACACTGGCTGCATGCAGTACAAGGTGCTGACTGCAAGACGGCCCAGTCCATCCGTACTGGCTGGTTGCACAGGGAATGGGGATGATCTGCCATGGCTTTAAACACAGGCTAATGGAGAGGCTGGAAGGCAGCAGCGGCAGGCAAGACAGAGCTGCCTGACAAGGCTATTCCCATTTTGAGCAGAATTAGAACCTCAAATTCATCATAAACCCAGAAAAAAAAATCAATTGGTCAGTGAAATCACTAAACTGACTACAGATCTGGACGGCTGATCTGATGTCCCAGTGGTGATGAAGAACACTGCAGAAGGATGGAGAATGCACTGTTCATTTTTAATACAGTAAGTGCTCCTGCCTTTGGTAAACTACACCATCAATCATCCTGGAAACAGGCCTGAGCACGGAGGTCACTCACAAAGCACAGCATCCGCAAGCAAGGCAGGATTCAACCATCGCTTAAAGCACTGCTGAGCTTGGATGATGCTGTCATTCATTCTTGTGCTGCATCAGCGAGGCCACAACACTCTGTGCATGCAGTAAAGATGAGCAGCACTGGAAATGAATATGTGCCTGCACCTCAGGTTTGGGCTCCATGTTTATTCTGAAGTTTACTGATTTTTTAACTTGCCACAAAGTCCCATGCAGGTTTCCTCAGAGTTGCTGCCCTAGCATGACCCTAATTCCTTTGAAACAGGCTGACAGGGTAGTTGTCTGATGGGTTTGCTCAGGTAATTACACCTGAGCATTCATTCCAGCTCTTCTTGTGCCTTAATTTGAACAAAACGGGGTAATTTGGCACTTTGCTTTGGAGACAGTGGGAGGTGAAAACCCACTGCTTTCTGTGAACCTCTCGAAAAAATGTAAAACCAGCATTTCGCTTTCATTTCTTAGTTTGAACATCTCCAAACCTGCTGGTGGTGAGTAAACGGCAAATACCATATTGTGGAAATATTAAGAATTTCCAATTGCAGCAGTAGGGGAGAAATAATTGTTTTCAATTAAAACTACTAAAATATCCTAACAAATAGACTTATGTATATTCTCTCTCTTTCGGGAGACCATGTAATTTAAGATCCCCAGCTGTATGTAGAGGTTATGAAAAATAAACTTGTGTGCTACTAAACAGTTAAAGCTGTTTTCACCTGTTGAATACTGTGAAGAAGGATCACAATTCTCCCTCAGTGTGTCCAGCTGGTATAACTAGTTTCTAAGTATGTATCCAAACTATAAATATATTAAACAGCAATTTATGGTCCAGTCCTGTAATTTCACAGGATATTAAGAGATCAGGAACTTCCACAGATATCAAAGGCACGAGTCACATATAACATATTTTTCTCTTAACTGGAAATTGTCTTAATTATCCAGCAGTACCTGACCACAGTATTTTCAGGATTCTGTTAAACTGTGTTTAGTTGTGGACCACAAAGGGACTTCTCTCAATGGCTTCAATACTCATGCTCCTGTCCTTACAGGACACGGCCTTTCAAGCCCAAAGCAGAGCAGGCAAATTCTAAGACTGATTGCAAGATGTTTCCTGAATGTTAAAAATTCATTTGTACAATGATTACTGCCTCCACTGATGTTTTCAGGATAACACTGCAAAAAGCCTTAGAGGGATATCACAGCCCATCAGGAATATCAATAATGCATTTTTCTGTCATGGGAACATTATTCCACCTGAACTCATTCATTATCTAGCAATAGGGTATCAGTGATTTTAGTAGGGACTAAAAGAACAGTAATTAGAACAAAATCCAGTTTCTTTTTAAAAGTCACTTTCTTATGATGCAATATATGGTTTGATTTTCAGGCATTAAGGAAGTACACAGCCCCTTCTCATTTGTCACATGCATCTCTCCATTTAACTTCTCTAGTTTCAGAAGGAAGGTACAGCAACTAGCTCATGGTTTTTCTTTTTCATTGCTAACCATCTTATTATGTAAAGTTGGTGCTAGCAAGAACTTTTACTGACAACTTTTTATTCTAATTCTGTGTCCTCCCTCTCCTTGAATGTCATCTCACCTACAAGAAAAATGGTAATTAATACAACAGTGGAAAATAACAACACTGTCTCTTCAGATGGTTCAGTAGTTTACCACCAGTAATTGGCTTTTCACTGCAGGACAGTATCATAATTTCAACAGTGAATTTTCAACCATGGCATATAATTCAGCTCTTCATAGATACATTAATGAACGTTTGCTGCTCCTTTATGAATTCCTGTATATCTAAACTATCAGCCTCACAACTAACTGAGACTTCCAGCAGGCACCGTACTCAGAAAAAAAAAAAAATTCATTGAATGAAAGATCTGCCTTTTACACGAAAATACTCAGGCTATAGTTTTTACAAAACATCTCCAAAACATGGAAGAAAAAAAAAACAAACTAAGGGATTTATTTATTTCAACTCAAGTGAATGACCTAAAAAAATTTCTAATATTCAGTAGGTTTTACCACTGTATTATGCAAAAAGACCCCCCCCCCTTTAAATATTTATAATTGGGCCCAGATTTCAAGGCTAAGATCCTCATGTAATAAACTACTACACTGTCAAACAATGTGCAGTTAAATAACCAGAACATTTATAATGTACATTCACAGTGTACAATAGTTTTATGCTAAAGTAACCAGCTGGAACAAATGGGAGCTATTGCAGTATAAAACTCAAGAAAAGCTGTGATTAATCAGGTATAGGTCCCTATGGCATGTAACTATATTATTTGCATAAATAGAAGCATGGGTATTCAAAATCACGGCTCAAGAAAAGAGGTGAGACCACTGAAGGAAGAAAGTCACAATTTAGCCCCAAAACGATCATTTCCCCCTAAACATAGCTATTGCTGATCAAGAGAAGACTGCATGCTTCTGTGGCTGCTGCAATGCTTTTCTGTTTGCAACATCATTACGTCAAGCTCAGACACAAGCATTTTGATACAAAGAAAGAGAAGAGAAAGAAATGGGGAGGACAAAGAAGCAGGAGGAGGAGAAAATGAAGAAATTTAGCAGTAGTAAAATGACTCTGCATAGTAATTCCACCAACCCACGGAGTTTCCATGAACATTAATTATTTTTTGCAATGCTATCCACTTACCGACATCAGGATCAGTTGCCTGGACTCTTGTTAGCAAAGCTTTAGTGGCTGTGTTCTCATAGACACAAGCAGTGTAGTGGTCAGATGAAAACACTGGTGGATTATCATTAACATCTTCTAAAATAAGATGGATTTCTGACTGGCAAAACCTGCCACCACCATCAGTGGCTCGGGCAACCAAGTTGTATGCAGGGATTTTCTCTCGGTCGAGAGGGGCCAAAGATTTCAGCTCACCTGAAATTGTTTGAAAGCAGCAGCTATCATTATTATTGTAGCAACATCACTAATTCTAGACAGCCTAAGTGTCTCAAAACCATGAGTTTCACAGCAATACGGAAGACAAAACAAAACCAGCATTGCTTATTCCAGTGAATGGATTAAAAACTCACAGCAGCATCACTTCCCCTTCCTCTTTACCCAAAAAAGTGAGGTGCCAATATGAGTGCAGGCATGACAAGCAATTCACGGTGGCTTTAACAGCAGCCTGCACCTTTACCCATACGAACACCACTATGTTTTCCCAAGTCTGTCTTTCTATCACTCTCTTTCTCTCACTTTCTGTATACTAGACACAGAAACACATCCTTTTTTGAAGGATCAGATGTGATAGGGAAAAGGGTAATGGTTTTAAATTAAAAGAGAGTAGATTCAGACTAGATATAAGGAAGACGTTTTTTATGATTAGGGTGAGGAAACACTGGCACAGGTTAGAAACTTAATACTGGATGGGTCTCTGACCAACATGATCTATTTGAAGATGACTCTGCATATGGCAAGGGAGTTGGCCTAGATGACCTTCAGTGTTCTCTTGCAGCCCAAAATATCCTGTGGTTCTATGACAAATCTCTGATCTAACTGTAAGTCTGCAGGGAAACAAAAGGATCGATATCCACTGCTCTGGTTATAATATCCAACCTGGCCAACAAAGACGTCCCTCTTTCTCCCTCCTGCCACCACCATTCAAATGGTCACCCACACCTGCCAGAACTGGAACAGCTGGCTGCTAGCCAAGTGTAACCTAACTCTAATAAGGAAACAAGCACCCAGATGTTGAGGTATTAGGGCTATTCAGAAATATTTGGTTGTCATCTTACCATTTTCTGGATCTAAGAAAAACTTATTGTTCCCAGAACCATAAAGAGAATAGCGAATTTCACCATTGGACCCAATGTCAGCATCTCTAGCACTGATTTTAAGAATTACTTTGTTTGATGGAATGTCTTCAGGAAACAATGCTGTGTATGCAACCTAGAGTCAAAAACAAGACATGTAAGCTATGCTGTAGCAGTATTTTACAGTCTTTGTACAACCTTATTTTAAAAACTATTTGTAGTGCATCTTTCTATACAGGAAACAATTTTTCTTTACACAACACGTTCCTAGAAATTCAAATCACTGTTAAGCTTTGAGGTGTCACAGGAACAATGCCAAATTATGACTCTGAATAGAGCTCATCTTAGGTGTTTAATGTAATACCATTTTGTATCTTCTGTTTATTCCATTGACACCCATGAAATGAAAATTCTGATGGGTGTGCTAACAGAAACAACTGTTTTTATCACCTCATCCAGCAGTTTTGAGGAAAATACAGATTGTGATTCCCCAGAGTGGCAGAACAGTTCTTGCAATGACAGTAATCCGTCAGCGAGTGATAATGTAATGATGGGAATTATATGAGCATATGCACACACACACACACATATATATTTATTTTCTGTGAGTAGTACCATTAAGGAACTCTGGGTTTTATCCGATCTTTTCTTTCACACAGACCTTTCTACTGCACTAACATCAGCTCCCTGGATTGCCTTTCCACAGAATACAAGACATCTAGCACTCTGAAAGCTGTGGTTAGGCCACACTGCGTGCATTCCCATCACCAGGACAGCAAGCTACATTCTTCTGCCTTTTCCATTGGACAGCTGGCATCTGGAAAGTGGAAGAAAGCTGGATTTAACCTAGACTGATGACATTTCCACATGGTTTGTGAAGGGAGAGCACCTTCTTTTCTGCAGAGGAGGATCAGCTGCCCAATGCCACCTCACAATGCACCATTTGCTGTAAAGCCAACTAACACCACTGTATACAAGTCTCCTTCGCAAGCTTTATAAGATCCTTCAATCTTGGCTTCACAGGTATGCTTCATCCTGCTTCTCTCCCAGATCACTGCACATTCTCCAGCGAACACCATAAGGATGAAAATCAGCATTGCCTGTGAATACTTTGGATACTTTCACGCAGCAAGAGACACCCATGGGGAAAGCAGCGCTCTCAGTGCAGTGGTCAATCGCCATGGGCGGTGCTAACTCACCTGTTCACAAACTGGGTTATTGTCATTAACATCAGTGACAGTCACTTCCACACCAGCTTGGGTCACAAAGAGGCCATCTGTGGCAGTGATGTTCAGATAATAAATGTCTTGCTCTTCCCGATCCAGAGGCCTTTTAACATAAACCTTCCACTCATTCTGAACCAGTCCCAGAGCAAACTTCCCTTTGGGATTCCCTCCTGCAACAAGACAAGCAACATACAATGAGCCGTGGTGTCCCCTCAGAGCTCCCACTTGGTTTAAACACAGCGACACATCGCAGAGGACCTGAACTAAGCAGCCACCATTTCTTTCTCAGCATTTGGTGCTTCCAAACTTGCAGAGTCAGGAAATCTGTAATGAAATTACACTCCCTGTGTTTACTGCCCCCTGAATGCCCTGCATGAAAGTGAACTGATAACTTTCAGTGGAAATAAAAATCCATTTAGCAGAGCTAAAGATGATCTCTTGTTCAGTTCCCCGTAAGGGTAATCAAATTCAAACTGTGAACAATCAGTAGTCCTCTCGGGCTGGTACAATTGTCCTTCCACTTAGTCTTGGAAGAGGATGTAATATACCGTAGCTCTTGTTACCAAGACAATTTCATTAGCTGTTGATTATGCAATCAAGGACTGGAAGTGGGTTCTATTAAGGAATCCTCTAATGAAAGCTTTATCATATAGCAGTGCCATTCTTGGGCTTATTAAAACTCTAGTTTTTAAAAAAGTTTACACGACACAGGAAGACACATTAGTATTAAATAGTCCTAACAAGAGGCCATTTGAGGAACAGTTGGAAGATAAGCAGTAAAAATAGATCAAATGTATCCAAGAGTGAAAGCTGGTAAAAGGCATGCAGGAGATAAAGCAGAAGAGCTTTTACTGTGCCATAACAGTGATACTGAAACTGGCAGTGTTTCTCTTCCGCAGCATTAAATTGCCTGGCGACAAAGAGAGATTGGGAGAGGGAAAGTTTTGGTCCACATCATCCTCAGGAGAGAAGGAAGGAAGAAAGAAAGGATGGACATGTCACATGTAGAAGCATGCCAAAATTAAGGCAGGCACAGTCATTAATTTTTTCAAACAGTTATTTACTCTTTTATCTGAAATGATACAATCTCCTGCCTGGTCCATGAAGAAAACACCTTCAGGCACCTTTCTCTGAGTCTGATCCAAACCTCCTGTCAAGACCAGACAGTAAAATCTTTCAAACCACTCTTATGATTTAACTGTGCTAATTGGTTCAGACCCACACAGCTGCTTGCTCATTTCCTCCCCAGTGGGAATGGGAAGAGAATCTGAAGGGCAAAAGTAAGAAAACTCATGGGTCGAGACAAAGACAGTTTAATGGGTAAAGCAAAAACTCTGTGTATAAGCAGAAAAAAAAGGAATTCATGGCAGGTGTTCAGCCATCTCCAGGAAAGCAGGGCTCTGTTACCCTGACAGTTACTTGGGAAGAAAAATGCCATTAACTCTGAACATCTCCCCTTCCTCCTTCTCCCCTCAGCTTTTATAGGCTGAGCATGATGCCATATGGTGTGGAATATCCCTGTGGTCACCTGGGATCAGCTGTCCCAGATGTCTCCTCCCAACTCCTTGTGCACCCCCATCCTCTTCACTGGTGGTGTGGGCTGAGGAGCAGAAAAGGCCTTGACCCTGTGTGAGTGCTGCTCAGGAGTGACTAAAATACCCCTGTGACATCACAAATCCAAATCTCCATAGCAGATTCTACTTAAAAAATTAATTCTACCCCAGCCCAAGCCAGGAAAGCCAACTACCCAGTCTTCTGTGCCCAGCTTGGTCTGAAAAAACGTATCTGCCCATTTAATAATTTAGGATAGAGCACTATAGTCACAGTAAACTCATGTGCTACAGAAACTGAGTGAGGACATACTAAAAAGCATCATGATGCTCCACTGGGTGAACTATAATTGCAGCTAACCTACTACTAGCTCTTTGCCCACCATATTAAGCTTTCTCCTATGGTCTCCGCGCAGAAATTCAATCTGAGAACCACTTTTCACGTTGCTCATGTTTAAAAGGGGTATAAAAACTATTAAGGGAATGCTCACTCTTTCTTGTAACACGTTCAAGAATGTCAAACATGCTAGTGTACATTTGCTTACAAATGAATCAGGGTTCTGACATGTGTCATGGGATCTGTACAAGATGAATGGAAAGACCAGGTTCTTAAACCTTCCCCTCTAGTATTGGCACTGAATGGTTGCACAAGTAAGCATTAAAAAAAAAGTAATAATCCAAGGCTGAATTTATTTGTGTTGATTCTGTTGTCAGGCAATTAGTGTCTCTGATGTTGCTTCTGCTGTCACAATTCTGCCAGTTCTCAGGGACCTTTTTGGCAAAATAACAACACAGAGGAGGTCTGAAGTTGAGCTTAAAACCAACCAAATGTCCATTCCATACCTTCTTTCTACATCAAAAAGCAGAAAAGAGGTCACAGGCTGTAATCTACGTCTTGTTCATTAGCTACCAGTGACAAGATAGACTGGTTTCTGTTTAATATGAAAACTAATTCAGTTGAGTCAGGCTGAGCAAATCTTTCTTGTTAAGAGTCACCATTTGTGCTAGCTGTGATTGTGCCAAAAAAAGCAAGTTGTAATGAATAAGATTTCCAGAAAATTAGTCAGATAGGCATTATAATTATAAAAGGCTTTTGAATCATACAGAGCACTAAATTCATGCATCAAATACAGATATTTTCTGTTGATAGAAAATCACCCTTTTTGATCACAAAACCAAGCAGTTTTCCCACTGATTTCTATGACAGTCTGGAATAATCACCAGAGGACACATTGTTTAATCTGCTGTGTCATATAAACACACATTTCTTCTAAAGAGGGTTACACACAGTGTTGATGTGTACTAGTGGCCAGATCTCAATACAATGCAAGGAAATGAGAATCTGTCCACTGACTTGAGTCTGACTGTGACTTCAAAGAAGGCAGACCCCTGCTGATTGACATTAAATTCCCTCTATTCAGTTCAACACCAGCAGAAAAACAGCTTAACTCTGCTTTATAAAAGGCTGTAATCTTGTCACAGTGAGTTTAATGTTGTAAACCATTAATAAAAATAGTCTTAAATATTCTTATTTTGCTTCATGATATTAATCAGGGCTTTCCTGCATATTAGTCCTTTTGTAAAAAGAAATAATTAACTGTCCTGACCAGCTAGGAAGCAAAACGCTCCAGGTATGGGCATCCCATTGCTAAGAAAAGAGGAAAGGTAAAATCTAATTAAAATCAGCTGGTGGCTTTTATGGTTAGCAGTAACACTACCTTGGAGCAATTTTAAAATCACTGCTGCTTTGTTGCTAATGGAATGGCTTTTAAATCATACCTAGGAATTTGGGGAATATGTCTATAGAAACCTGTGCAATAAGCAGGAGTAGTGGTTTATCTGCATGTCTTTTTCATCAGCACTTTTTTTTTTTTTTTTTACCTCTCAGGACTGGCTCTATACTTTGTTGATGGAAGGCAAAGGTGGACTACAATGCGTAAGAGAAATAATGAGATATAAAACTAAAACACCATCAAGGAAATATTCTTAAAAACGGAAAGGCAAAAAATCCACACTGTGGCCCAGGAAACCATTTCCTACTACTTACACATATGTCTTGATGCAGATCTCGTTCTGCAGTGATTAATTAACTTTTTCACTAATATATGCAAGCAGATTCAGTTTCCTAGGGGCATTCTAATTAATTAGTTTTTCACTCTGAATAATGTAGCTTTTCTAAACGGAAGCCTCCTGACTACATGTATTAATGGATTCTTTAAAATCTTTTGGCAGTTTTCTTATGTTCTACTTTGAATGTCACAACAGTGAAGTGCTAGCTACAAAAAACACTCCAGTAACTTTTTAGAAAGGCTTTGAGGCTAAAAGAATCAGCAGTATCTTTTATCTTTTGTTACTTGAAGTTTAAATAACGCTCTCCCTCCCTCCCTCCCTAGTCAGCAAATAGTACAAAGCCAAATCAAGCTCAAGTTTAAGTAAAGAAAGAGAACAGCCAGATACAAATGAAATGCAGAGACACAGTGATCCAAAATAAACAAATCCTGACACACATCATTACTAAAGCACACACAGAGGCCATTAGAGCAGCTAAAACGGAATGGAAAACTAGAAGCCAACAGTATCAGTTTTCACTGCAACGTCCCCATCTGGGAGGGGGAACTGAATATTTACTAACTTACTTATTTAGCTTCTGTCTTACATTTATGCATTTATTTAGGTACTTTCAATTCCCAGTTAGAATTCTAGGCATTTGCATCACACAAAATCAATAGGTTTATCCTCCACTCTCAGTTTAAGATGTTGCATGTTTACTGAACTTCCGAAATGGTAAATCCAATCCTCTTAGCTTTTCTACCACAAAATTGCAGAAACTGTTCTTTACCCAGCAACACAAGGCCTTCCCAAACGCTGAAACATCCATTTCTCCAGAACTGCCGTGTCTCAAATATACAACAAAAACTAACAAAGGCCACACCTTTGCTCATACTGGGCAATCAAGCCAGCAAATAACCTACTGGGTACAATACCACTTCTTTCTTCCAAAACACACTGTCCATCTTCCTTGTATTTAGCTGAACCAAGCTTAAAGAGTATTGACTCCCTAGCTTTATGTGCCTGATGAAGCCTAATTAACATCACTGAGGAACACAAAAGACTTTACTGTACCAGTGTCTTGGCAGCTGACATTTTTCTGGTGGCTTTTCACGGTTCTCCACTCTTAAATCTCAGCAATATCTGTCAGGGTGTAGGTTGGCTAGACATCAGAAGAGCCCTGGTTTTAGGCAAACTGCCTCAAATGATATAGGCAATGACCTCAAATGAGGCTTCAAAAGAAAACTAGTGTGCTTCCTAAGTGCATTTGGGTCATCTGCACTTCCTATTGATTTTCTATTAAGATTTATGTATTGTGCTTTTGCTTTGTGAACATCTCCAGCTGCTATTGAACTACAAATAACAAAGGTTAAGTGCAAAATTCTTTCCCTCACCATCAAATGCAAATGAAGGTGGATTTGAAAATGACAACTACTTGCCAGTAATCACGGAAGACAATCATAAACTGAAGGAATTCCAGCAGAGTATTTATTTATCCACAAGAATGTATCTATCCCTTTTCAAGATTGACCAGAAGACTGCAATAGGCATTTGTATTTCTCAAAAAAGCACAAAGGACTCTTCAGTGATCACATCTGACTCAGAATGTTTATTTATCTTCTAAATGATGATTTCTTCTATCTATCTTCCGTGTGCTACTTTTCTCTAGTTGCATTTTCAAAGCTGTTTTTGGTGGATCCACATGACAGTCTCATAATTTGTTTTCTTCTTCCTTTTTGTTAATGTACCACTTTTCCTCAGAGTTTACGGTATTCACAGAAGTTTCTATGAATCAAAATGCCTTCAGAAAGCCACAGCTTTTGAATAGTCATCTAGCTAATCTGATTCCATGAAATACTCAAGAGCACTTCCTGAGATCAACTTGAGGTAAAGTGTGAATAGACTATTTTGTGAGTGAAACTATATTTTAACATGTTTTGACATTTTGATCAAAAGAACCTAATTTCTCCTTGTGCATTTCCCAAGCTCAAATGATACATTCAAAGGAAGCGGAATTTCTGAGCCCATGTGCTTTAGTAATTGTACAGTAGGAGCTAAAGAAAGTTTTGGACTTTGACATCTAATGTTTTCAGAAGCTAACAGAACAGCAAAAAATCTGTCATATTTTGAACTGTGATAGAAACTAAGGTACAGAATGATCTACAATTTTTGAATCACATCTGACAGTTGTTATTCAAAAGTCCAGTTTTTGCTAAATTAACAGCACAGGTATGTGAAGAAAAAACATTATGTAACTAAAGGAATAATTCATTGTAAGAGATGACTGCCAGACTTTAGAACAAAGCCAATGATCACAGTGCACTAACAAATCTTTGTTACAAACATAAGGGTTTTCATTTCCCATAGTACTTTCTACACTGGGATCCCCAAATTCCTTCAAATATCCCACAACCTCTAGTATGAGGCACTAGTGACCGATGTATGTGGGAACTGGGCCACCAGCAGCTAATGCACCTTGCCCAAAGCCTCTAAATCCTGACATTTACCCAAGAGGACTACTTCTGCCCCCACTTCTAATATCCTACAACACATTACACTATGAACACATAGCCTTTGCAAACCTTTGAAGTGAATGCAAAATTTAATTTCTGCTTGCTTTGAAAATGATGCTGCTTCAGATGTGTAACACAGGCAGTCTGTGGCTGACTGGAGTGTCACACCTCTCCCTACACACCCTCCCTTGGCCATTTTCATTTTGATAGCTAACAAAGGGGTAGGAACCTTGCCTTCCAGAGCAAAATACACAAACTATTTTCCCATTAGTTAAATAATTTTTGCCCACAGCCTGCTTCCTACATGCAGTCTTATATATGTCAAATCCCATCCAGTGAGAAAAATGTGAATTTTTCCAATAAATTGGTTATTACTAGGTAGTGAATACTAGCCCTTGAATTGCTAAGGTTGGGGGGAGTGAAGTCGTTCCCTCACAAAATCTATCAGACAATGCAAGATGGAGGCAGAAAAATAACTGCAGCACCCATCACTAGTAACATACTTACATAAAAGCCAGGCTGAATCTAGGAGAAAAGAATGATAATAAATATTACACAATAGGAAAGAGCAACGTTACCATGCTTTGAAAAATGTGTGAGTAATGTAATCAAAATTGCCTTATGCTGTATATAACAATGCGTGGCAACTTACCAGTGCCTCTAAGTATATTACTACTTCCCTGGCCAGAAATCTGTTCTGATAAGAAATGGCATCCCCTCACTCCATAATGTAAAATTCATTCATGTCGCCCCCATTCCCCATTCCAAACAGTGGTATTTCAAAGTGGCTCGAGCATCTTCTTTCTTATCTCAAAAAGAAAAATGTTATTTCCAAAAAAATTAAATCATTGGAAATACAAGGATTTTCTCTGTAAGAACAAAATTTTCCTTTCCCCTTGTTTGAAACATTAAGTCATGATGGTTTCCAAGCTGACATATCAATTATGATGGGTTGATAGTTACACTACATTGCACTGCAGCAAATCAAGAAGCATTCATCTTGGAAAATTGAGAGAGTAGCACAAAGACACACACACATTCCTCTCCCTCTTTTCAGCTTTGCTGCAAATTCTGTCAAAAAAAAAAAAAAAGGGAATGTAACTGACTCATTCACAGCGATAATTTAGCTGAAACCCTGCTAAAAATTAACCTAAAACCGGACACATGCACAGCTCTTCAGTAGGCTGGTTATGGTAAGAAAGTATGCAAGCTGTTTCTTACCTGTAATATGGTAGCTAACCTGCCGATTGACATCAGATGTGTCTTCATCCCAGGTGCTAAGAACAGCCACAACTTCCCCTGGAGGGTCACTCTCCTTCACTGACCCTCTGTACACCTCGTGCTCAAAGATGGGTGCATTATCATTGATATCTGTCACAGTAACTGAGACCAAGGCAGTTGAGGACAAGGACAAAGCCTCCCCCAGATCTGAGGCCACCACTGCAAAGGTGAAAGTAGAATCCTTCTCATGGTCCAGATCCTTCAGTGTACTGATCCAACCACTGTTGCTATCAATGGTGAATGCTTCTGTGATCTTCTCCAGTTCCGATTCCCCAGCAAGTGTGTACGTGACCTGCCCGTTTGCACTTGAGTCTGCATCAACCGCTTTAACTTGCATAAGTTTTGTTCCTACAGGCATCCCTTCCATTATTATAGCATCATAGTTAGCTGTTTCAAACACAGGCTTGTTGTCATTTACATCCAACACCTTCACCTCCACATCCACAGTCAGCACAACATCTACTTTGTCTAACTGAATCGTGGCTGCAACTTTGAAGTGAAAAGCAGGATTTATTTCGTGGTCAAGCCTTTTATCCAATTTTATGAGGCCCGTGTCCTTCTCTATGATGAAAACCCCATCTTTGTTGTTTTCAGGTAGCTTGCCATTAACCGTGCTATACAAAGCACCCTGATTGGGCAAAACATGCAGAATGTCAATAGTACTGCCTATGAGGGTGTCTTCTGCCACCGTGAAAGAATACTGCGGTTGGGAAAAAGAAGGCAAAATGGTTTCTGGCGGTAAAACATGGATGTAGACAGGAATGAGGAAATGCTTTACAGGAATGCCACCATCAACTGCTTTGACAAAGAATGACTGAACTGTGTTTTTCAGATGGTTAAAGCTGCCCTTGGTGACCATCCATCCATTATCTGGATCTATTTCAAGCAGATCCGGTACTGAAGCAGAGGCTTCGCTATACAGAGAATAGGTAATTCTGGAATTGGCTCCATCATCTGGATCTACTGCTTGCACTTGGGTCACCAAGTAACCTTTCCCAACATCTGCTTTGACACTTGCTCTGTATTCGACCGTCATAAATTCAGGAGCATTGTCATTCTCATCCACTACTATCACTCTCACAGTGCAAAACGTAGTCCTGCCACCTCCATCGAGGGCTCTCAAGAATATATCGATATCACGTTCCAGTGGGTTCTCACGGTCTAACCTCTCAGTTGTCAGAATCTGCCCATTGCTATCAATCAAAAATCGGTCCTTGGCGAAGTCATTTATTATGGAGTAGCTGATCTGGCCATATACACCTGAATCCCCGTCTGTCGCCTTCACATGGATTACCTTCGTTCCAGGAGCAGCGTTTTCTCTAACCTCTGCAACGTAAATGCTCTGTGAAAACACAGGGCTGTAGAGGTTGGCCCCAAGGATCTGTATGTGCACCTGAGCCGTGCTGGTGAACAGCCCATCTGACACTGAGACGTTTAGGCTGTACATGGGCTCCATCCTCTGCTTGCGATGGTTGGAAAGTGTGATAACACCGCTCTTGCTGTCCATAATAAAACTGGTCCGATCATTTCCTGACAGGATGCTGTACTCCAGTCTGTCAAAATCAGAGCTGTCGGCATCAGAAGCTTGGACACAAGTCACAAAATGACCCCGAGGTGCCAGTTCGCTCACATATGATTCATATATCAGCTGGTTAAAAACTGGAGGGTTGTCATTCATATCTGTTACTGAGATACTAACGAGAACCTCACTGCTCAGGGGTGGGAACCCATTATCGGTTGCTCTGATTTTTAAGCTGCACTGCTGTATGAGTTCATGATCCAGCATACGGGCTGTCAAAATTAGGCCACTGCTGCTGTCTATATGGAAATAGTCAGTGCTGTTAAAGGTGTCTTGGACTATCTGATACTGTACAATCTTGTTATTGTCAGAGTCAGCATCAGTAGCAACAACCTGCAGTACAGGAGTCCCAATCAATGAAGCTTCGGACAGAGTAGCATTATAAGCCGACTGATCAAAAACTGGAGGATTATCATTAACATCATTAATGATCAAGTCCACAGCTACCTCAGCGCGAGCGCCAGTGAGTGCATCGCTGGCTCGCACCACCAGCTTGAAAAGGGAGTTTATTTCATAGTCCAGTGGGCTGATGACACTCAGAACTCCAGTATCAAAGTCGATATTAAACTGGTTGTAGGGATCTCCATCGACAATGATATAAATGATACCCTGGCCTTCAGGACTGGTTGCATTTATGCTTAAAATCGGCGTGTGCATTTCTACATCTTCGTTCACGGAAGCTGTATAGAAGGGCTTGTCAAACACAGGCATTGCTTTGTTAACAATAGTAATGGGGAGCTCTACCGACGCAGACAATGATGGGTTACCACCATCTTTGGCAAGAATAACAACCAAGTACTCTATATTAGACAAATCTGAATTGAAGGCTTCTTTTAAAGTGACGCTACCAGATCCTCTATCAATTTCAAAATGTCCATAGTCTTCCTTCAGGAGGTATGACACCTCACCATTGTCACCCTTGTCTTTATCAATAGCTGTCACTCGATAGATCAGGGTACCAGGTTCAGCATCAACCTGCACAGCAGCATAGTATGGAAGTCCTACAAACACTGGGGCATTGTCATTTATGTCCTCAATGTAAACTCTCACCACAACTCGAGCAACGCGGAGGTGATCTAGCTCACGGCTTGCTTCCACCACCAACTCATACAGCTCCTGTTCCTCTCGGTCAAAGGGGATGCCAGTGGTCTGAATGACTCCTGAGGTGGATTTGATTTTAAATTTATTTCCTGGGTTTAATATGCTGTATTTCAAAGGCTCGTTGAGGCGGTTGCCAACAGCATTCACCACAGCAATCTTTGTGATATTGGTGCTGTTTTCTGAGATAGAAGTGGAATAAAAATTTTGTGTGAAATGGAGTCCACTATCCATGGCTTCTTTTACCATTATTGTCACCATAGCAGTGCTATAAAATTTCCCATCAGATACTCTTACTATAAGCATATAATGGTCTTTGGAGAGACTATTGTTTTTAATGGTGAGTACCCCTGTGCTTGAGTCAATTAAAAAATGGTCCATATTGCCTTCAATTATACTAAATGTTAGTTCAGGAGGAATCTCTGAATCTGGGTCTGAAGCTTTGACTTTGAGAACCTCAACACCAATATATGTGGGCAGGAGCAAGACTGTCTCAAATACGGCCTGGCTGAAGACTGGTGGGTTGTCATTAACATCAGTAACCTCAATGGTCACCTCAACTGGGCTCTCTGCTGTAAGCTGGGGATTCCCACTGTCTCTAACATGAACATGGAAATGGAAGTGGGCTATTGTTTCATGATCTAAATTTGCAATTGTTCTGATTGCACCTGTGCTGGAATCTACCGTGAAATACTTTTTTGCAGTTGATTCAACAATCTGGTAGACAAGCAAAGCATTCTGGTTGCTGTCAGCATCGGTGGCGCGTATCACGAGGGGACTGTTATTCGCACTCCGGACCACGCTGTTCACAGGAGCAGCTTCGCTTATGCTGCCCGAGTACTGAGAGAAGAGAAAAACTGGTGGGTTATCATTTTCATCAACAATCTGAATGTTCACACTGGCATTTGATGCCATGCCTGCCATATTTGTTGCCTGTACGATGAGCTGATAGGAGGAAGCACGTTCATAATCAAGGGCCTTTTGACTCGTGATCACTCCAGAATACGGGTTTATGGTGAAGACTCCATCAACATTGCCATCTTTAACCTCATAAACTAACGTGGACTGACTGATTGCAGAGAGAGAAATGACAGAAGTACCAATATCCATATTTTCATTAACCTCTGCTTGGTATTCTTTCAGAGTAAACTTAGGGTGGGAGTTATCTGCCATCGTCACAGATACCCGTACAATTGCTGTTGCAGATAGCGCTGGAGAACCTTGATCAGTTACTTTGACTGACAAAACAAACTGTCCCATTGTTGTTAAGTCTGGCTCCTTGAGTAATGTAATGATGCCTAAAACTGGTTCAATCTTGAACGTGTTCCCCGTGTTTCCTAAAACACAAAAATTGGAATGAGATTAGAAATTAAATATGACTCACTTGATGATAACTTAAACCAGGAGCAATAAGCTGCATTTTTAAAGGCAGTTACTAAAAAAACCCTAAAAATCCCCCAACGTATAAGCGTTCTAAAGGCCCTTCCAGCCTTTCTTTCTGCTCATCAGAGAGCTCAGTAGATGGTGTGGGTATTCAAAGCATCAGAAGCTCAGGTGTTGCTACCTCTATCTTGATTCTGAGTACCAGCATCTAAGCAAGAACTGCATGTACAGTACTCCTACTGAATTAAGGAAAAGCATCCCTAAATTATAGAAATTAGTCAAATACATGTACACCTAAGGCAAAGAAATGAGATCAGAGGCTAACAAGCCAATTACATGACTAATGGATAACAACTCAGGCTCCTAATTGAATGGGATATTAAGAAACCATACAGGAGATTACAGTAGTTCAAGACTCAAAGAACTGAATATAAAAAGGTTAAAGTGGCATTTAGAAAAAATAAAACAGAGCAAATATCATAGAAAAGAGATTCAAGTGTCTTGTGGCCCAAAGGTTTATCATATGATCTCTGAGGAGGATGAATCCAGATGAATGAGATTTAGCAGAAAATGTCATGAAATGCCTGTTACAACATGAAAGCACGGATATCACTGACTGCATAAAGGTGAAAACAGTAAGTTTGGATCAGAGAACTTTTTGGGGGCCTTTATTTCTTTCTGGTCTTTTTGCCAATCTCTTCTACAGCAAGACAGATACAAAACTTTCTATATGTATTTTTACCCTATAATTAGAGATCACCTTTAAACAGCAATTCATATTTTGCTGTTTTATTGACTGCTTGCTTAAAGTATAGGATGCTGCATATGTATATAGCATATGTAAGCATTCAGACTCTATTTCTGAATTTGATTCTAAATGCAAACAGCATATACTGAGTTACAGTGATTTCAATCATTATAACATGTTCCCTCTATCGCAATTCATGTCTTAAAATCAAGAACTGCTTGCAATTTACACTCATGCATCCATCCAAGTCTTGGAGAGAAATATATCTCAGGTGATAGAGATTTTTTTTAATAGTGATTGTTACAGGTGCTGTGCACAGGGCGATAAATGGGTAAATTGTGGTTGGAATGCCAAATACACGGAATACTAAATTAAATGGGGTAATCAGAACTATTTTTAAGATATGATTCACTATCTATTGTAAATTCTGTTGTAAATTCTGGAGGCTAATTTAAGCTACATACTACTCTATGTAGTTCAATACTGGTAGTGGCTTCCTATTTATATCCTTCCTTTCAGATCAGTAAAGCTTACTCTACTAGCTAAACCAAAAATTGTGCTATTCACCCAGGAGCTGAGATTCTTCCAGAGCTACAAATTCTCATAAAAATCACAGTATCTGTCACATTTACAGACACTACAAATGCTGCTGCAGTTATTTTGTCAGTGCTTGCTAATACAAATAATTTTGAGCCACTGACTGCCTCCTGCAAGGCCAGAGCTGGTTCTTCTCCTTCAGGAATTTCTTATGAAATTACACAAAAACTACTTTCTTTACCAATTGCTCTGTTCAGAGCAATGTAAGATGAGGTGAGTAATTCCCCTGAATGAAAGGGCTGTGTACAATCTGAATTCTGCAGTTAAAATCAATATCCTCAACTGCAGATTTTATGGATCATAGAAACTACAGCAAGAGAACACTGAATTTTGATGCATCTGAGATTGGGACATCTTTGGATAGTGAAACTGGAGGAGTGTGAGGCTTACAGTAAATGGAGGTTTGAGGTCTGACATTGCAGAGAGAGCTCATGATGAAACAGAAACAGGCTGTAATGAAAAAGAGAGTCTCTAAAAATCATCTAATAGTTAAAGCATCTTTTCTAATCATAATATTTTTCTGTCTGCATCATGTTTGATTCTATTACAAGTGTAATGGCAACCAAACTCCTAAAATGTCAGGATGCACTTTACATTGTGGTGGCATCTCTAGATGATTGGGAGCCCGTAATAGTAATAAGGTGTCAAGAAAAAGCTGGGAATAATCTTGAAAAACATTGCCCCAGGAACCTGATCTAGTCTGCTCAGAGTTTGTTCCATAAGGCACAGTGTTGTCCTGTCTGGGCATGTGTAAGATTGCCCCTAATCTAGGTTAAAGGCCCTGGAGAATACTGAGAAGTAACTGCTAAGACCAAATGCCGGGCATAAAGGAAGTATTTGGTTTGGAGTGCTAACACCTTCCTCGCTCGAAGTTCAACACTTTCAGCTGCAAAAGACTTCACCTTCTGGTTTGCTGAAGGTAATCTCCTTCCACAGAGCATACACTATAATGACAGAAAAAAGGTTCCTTGGGTCTTTAAACTTCGGGTTATATCATCTTAAATTAAGGTGTGAGCTTGAATTATATGAAGCTAAATCAATATGACATGGTGCAGATATTCTTATTTCATTACTTATTTGTCATTTAGCCTGTTCCTAATTGACATAAGCTATCCTAGCTAATAAAAAGTCTTTATAATGATACAGGGATAAATAATGATCCAGTTGGATCAGAGCCTAATGCTGGGAAAGGCTTGTGATCTGCCTAATATGGGGACAATCTGAAGTACCTGTGACTTCTTTTTACAGCAATATAAGTTTCAAGTTTTGCTATTATTACAGTGGAAAGATTCATATTATGAATAAAACCCCATGAGCAGAAATGAAACATTACAAAATTCAAAGGCTACAAATTCCTAATTGTTTCTCTCTTTTTCCAGGCACCCCTCTTATACATCTGTCAATGGTTTATGTCAAAGATAATTCTTAACTTCAGATTCATGTGACTGAGAGAAACCTACATGTACTTGCATGTGTGAGATAACGCAAATGTTTTACTACTGTGCTGTTGCACCAGTAGAAGAACGCTTTTGCTGGTACACATTATGTGCTGAATGTGAATATACAGAATTTAACAGCAAAAGCGATTTTCATCTGGTATCATCATGCCCTCCTTCAGTTTCAAGAGACTTTGGGCCATTAAAATGCTGTGGCAGAAGTTTTAGCATAGCCCTGCTCTTAGCCTCTGTGCTGCTCTGGTCCAAATACTGGCAAAGCTATCAGGACATACCAGCTGTTGTGGCATTTTCTTATGGAGGATTCACTGTGCACTAGTCTGAAACCAGAACCCTGAAAGCAAGTCACCGCCCGCAGTTGTGAATAACTATCTTCTGTGATGGCTTTGACTCAGTGACTTAAAAGGTAAGAGGCTCTGTAGCCATCTGGTGAATATGAATCAGTCACAGAATAACAAATGGTTGGGCTTGAAAGGGACTGCTGGAGAGCATCTGGTCCAGCCTCCCTGCTAAAGCAGGTTCACCACCAGCAGGTTGTACAGGATCCCGTGGGGTTCTGAATGTCTCCAGAAAAGGAGACTCCATAACCTCCCTTGGGCAACTTGTTCCAGAATGAATTTGTTCTGACAGATTTTGGGTATAGTAGCTTCAAAACAAAATCAAAAAACAAAACAAAAAACCCAACAAGAAGGTGTCTCCTTTGCCCATCTGTACAGCAGAAAGTAGAACAAAGAAGCTGAATTGTGTGTCAAGACAGATCACCATCACAGCACTGTTCTGTGTCTGGCATGATCCATGATATTTCATTTTTGGCCTCTGTCCTAACCTGCTTCAATAGTATAGATAAGCTCTGCATTTTCTCCTTTGTCTTTGTCCAGAGCCGTGACCTGCAACACTGCTGATCCAACTGCTGCGGATTCAAAGACTGAGGCTTCGTACAATGGGCTGGTGAAGTAGGGACTGTGGTCATTGGAGTCTTCCACATTTATGATGACTCTGGCCAGGTTTCTTCTATAAGGGAATTCTTGATCTCGGACCTATAGAACAAGTGCATAACACACAACTTGACAGTCATCTAGTAGAACTTCACAAATATTACTCATCTGAGCGTGAAAACGACTTCCAGTTTGATTTAATACAAAGCAATAAAAAAATCCATTTGTCTCAAAGAACACTGAAATACATTCAAACACAGGATGGCAAATAGTAAAATTAAAGAGACAGGAAAGAGCTAGGGACTTCTCTTTTTTTTGTGAAAAAATGTATTGCAACTAACCATCATGACACGAATTTTTGAAGTGGCAACCACATGAGATCTTAAATTTGGGTTTAAGTTTTCAAGAAATACTTTTTTTTAAAGACTTGCTGAATGCTCATGCCTTTATCTTGCCATTGCCTGCTTTACAGCATATAGCATGTCAGTCCTGTGCTTGTAGCTGCTAATTGACTACTTCATGACTATAAATGTGCATACCTTTTTGAAGATGATGATACCATTAGTAAACAGAGTAGGAATTACCTTATGAAGTGCTGGGAACTGCCACCAGAGGTGTAAGTTACCACACCTGTCTCAACCCCATACAAAAAACCTCAGCCCTGCTTCACTGATAATCCTGCCACCACTATCCCCAAAAGTTCGGTTCTTCTTAAACAGAGGAAAAGAGTATTGTATCAGGTGGAGATCAAAACCAAGCACCAGGGAATTACCTCTGTCAGCCACCAGGTTTCTGTGTTTCAGTTTATAGCTATTTCTTAGTGTGCTTGCCAAAGGACTCGCAACATTCTACTCTGCAAGCAGAGACCACACTCAGCTGCTGCTTGCTGCATCTCACAGCAGCTTTTTGCTACCTAGAGTGCCCTGCCAAAGATGCCCCTGTACCTAACACACCATGAGTAGCTCCTTAGAAGGCCTCTGCTGCAGAAGTCTTAAGTGGTTAAAGAAAATAGTGGACTGCAATGTTTAAATTAACACGGATTTTTTTTCTTTTGATCCAAAAAAAAAATTATATGTCCATGATATACAATCTCCACTTGAAAACAGACAGATTTATGTTCTGTAGTTTAGGCACGCCAAGCAAAAATTGGTAATTAACTTTTTTCTGCATACCCAAAGATTTGGAAATGCAGATAAAAGAAAGCTGTTTTGTATATCAACAGTTTATGTACTGAAGTAAGTCCATAAAAGTAAGCTATAAATGAGACTTTTATTCAGAAAGGCCATAGCATTCTCCATGGCAAGAAAGCAGTTATCTCCCTGTGAATAACTTCTCAAATAACTTTCAGCCTCACTTCAGAAGCTCTGAAAATTACCTTGAGGGAGAGGACCAGAAGCCAAGAGATTAAATAATTTCCTGCTTTCTCTCCCTTGAGATAGTGAATCATATCACATTCCATACAACGAATTCACAATAAAGTTTCCCAAAAAGCTGAAATAAAAACTGTGAAATAAATACACAGCAGGGCAGGCAAGATTAAATTAGTGGCTACTTATGGCACTGAGTCCTTTGCTCACACAAAGCCATGCCATGCATGTACCCGAAGCAGCCATGACTGTGTCCTGACCCAAGGGAATAAATATTGCATTCTTACCATGACATTAAGGATGTGCTTATCTTGAGCTTCATGGTCTAATCTCTCAGCTGTGTAGAGAACCCCGGTGTTGGGATCAATTCTGAATTTCCTCATGCTGACTGTATCGATGCTGCTGTGAATAGTGTAGCTCAGCTTATGCTTTTCATCTCTGTCTATAGCTTCAATTTGCAGAATTTCAGTATCAGGGAGGATGTCCTCTGAAATGGTGACATCATAACTTGGCTGAGAGAATTCTGGACCATTATCATTGTTATCCAACACTTTGATAAGAACCTACAGTTAATAAAAAAAATTTCAAAGTTATTGAAGTCTAGTCAGACTACTGAATAAACACCTACAGAAATGCAATTTACTTTGAATGGCTGAAGATGTAATGCTGATGCATGGTGAGACTGAGAAACATTATTTAATATTAAATGCTTACTTTTCAGATCAAAAGAAATGGAAAGGATTTGACTTTGGAAGTAAAATGTTGCTAAGGCCTACTCAGAGCCTGATGAAGAAGTCCATATTTTCAGTAGGTGTAGACTGGAAAATATTTCTGCAATGGTCATAAGGAAAGGTTTTGTCCTTCCTTGTAACTGCTTTGGTTACAAGAGACTTCTAGAGCTATTACATAATTTGCTTTCACCTTCACTATTAATAATGCTACAAAAGAATCCTTTACATGTTACTTAAATCTGCTTTTTATAAAATCTGGATTCAGCTGAATCCTGTGTTTTCTGCCCAGTATATTGCGTTGGGGCTTACTGGCAATGTCAAATTGTGATAGCATTGGAGACTTCAAGTTGTTCTGACACGTCAGATTGCTCTTACACCACTTGAGGTGGGCACAGGAGACACAACTTCACTACCACGCAAGCCCACCCCACACAGATCAATACGTACCACCAAGGACAGGCGATCTCAGGGCACTGGTGACAGAGAAGGATTTTTTTTTTTTGTTACATCCTAGCTTTTCCTTTGCCAGTGATGGCTGTCTTTATTGCCAGCTAATTCACTTTCCCCTCCAACACCTATTTGCCTCCTTTCTTTTGCAGTTTATGAATGGTAGGATGCTAAAAATGTGAATGAATGCTGTGTTCAAATGAATGTGTGCTTCACTTTAAAACCTCTGTAAGGATCCTTAAGGAAACTTGGAGAGGGGGAAAACAGGCCAGGGCGCTGCTCTTGCTGCCTATTACACACATTTCAATGTGACACAAGCTGACTCTGATAACTAAAAAGAATCAGTTTTCCAAGCCTTGCCTTTCACAAGTTATGTTATGCACATGTCACTCTGATGACATTTTGTGGGTTTTGCCATTGGAGAAGTCACTCCCTGGTGAAAATGTGGGTTCTAGACTTTGTATGCCATAGATCGCTATGGACAGCGTGGCAGCAAAACCCCTGACAAACTGTGTAATACTGAAAGCTGAAATGTGAAACGTTGGCTCTTTTTCAGTGCTAGAAACAAAAAGTATCTTTCGCAGAACATGCCTGTGAAAGCACACATCTAATCTTACAGTAAGTGAAACAGAACTATCTTTTTATTCAAAGGCTTCGAAATAAGAAATAGTCCAATGAATGACTTGGGAAAGGTCATGCACAGGACTCTCTGGTCATACTAGGAGACTTGACCCATCACTCAGGATACTTTTTTTGTGGCTTTGGAAAGTACTTGGTTCTTTTTAAAGCAAGAATTTTATCATTTTGCTTGATCAAGCCCTGTTCACCCATACTTTCTTAAAGGAAGAAAAATACAGCTATACTTTTAACGAAATATTGCACAAACAGATGTTGGCCTCAGAGAGAAATGAAACTTTAGATTGCCATGATACATGAAAGGGTTTGCAGAATACATTACCAGAAGGAACATGAGCAGTTGTAAGAATCAGTTGTAATGAACTAGCCTGGGAACTGTTTAAAAGACAGCTGAAATAAAATGCTCTGTAAGTTAAATGGCATAAGACTTGCATTCCATACAATTTCATTTTCACCAGATTATGGCATGCCAGAGTGAAGCAGGGTGAAGCCTATATTAAGTTATGCTTCAGTCTTGGACGGATAGCAATAAAACTGGGGGGAAATACACATTGCTGGGCCTATAATAATGATGAAGAGTTACTTAGCTTTTTATACTTTTATTGTTGCTATAATATATCAAGGCATGTTTTGGATCTGACTGAGGAAAAAAAAAACCCAAACCTACATCTTAAAAATATGTGAAGAAACTAGTTGTAACATATGAAAGAAAGCCTGAGGAGAAGACTAAAGACTTGACCTCTAATCTAATGGGACACAGAGCTGGTGCTGAACCACATTTTTTAGCGTAAGGAAGAGACACAGAAGGAATAGGAGCTGGGGATAATCAGTGTTTAATACTTATAGATATCTTCTTGAGCAGTTTTGATACTCTCAGTCCTTGACAGGTACCACTGTAACATAACTGGATTATTTTACTGCTGCACTGTTAATACAGATAATTTATTTTTCTTTTAATTCATGGCCAAAAACTTTCTCATGTGTCATTTTAGACAGCCCAACAGAGAAGTAAAAACTACAAATGGATTGAAAAAACCAAGAGGGTTTTACTCTGCTGATGCTAGTACAGCACAGCCTACCTTGAACAAGTAATGCTTTCATGTGAGGGACAGGCCTATATCTGTGACTTTATTTTTAAAACTGGTGTGTGGAAGCTGAAACTGTTCTGGAAGACAAAAAAATAAATGTACAGAAGCACACCAGTGTGTCTTAAAAGTACTGCTACAGAAGTGACATGCTATTCTGTTTGCATGGTATATAATCACCCCAGAGCAGGGATTCACTTCCTATAAATCTAATGCATTTTGGGATCACTGGCAAACTGTGATCACTGGCAAACTGTGAGGAGAGCACAAAGGTGCCTTCATCCCAAAGCTTGCACTGTCACTGTCCAAGCCATGGCTCCACGATTTTTGCCCTCACTAGACTGCACAAACTAAACAGGGTGGGACTGGATCAGCATCAGAGACCAAGGGAAACCCATGAGACTGTGGAAATTACAGCATGGATTCACAGAGCCACATTTCTTCCCACTGAAAAAGGTGTAAGTTGTTGCCCTGACACACTTATGGACATGATCGTGCTTGGGGAGTACAGGGCATGGAGAGGGGAAAAGATAAAAAAATTGAGGCCCTCATTCACTGTGATCATCAAACTCACAGGAAGCTATGCACTTAAAATTGCTTTGATCATTGCCAGAAAAATCCTTGTTTTTCGTTTTTTTTCTTTTCACTCTTTCACTTCACATCTACTGTAAGACGGATCAAGTGCCTGTTTAAGTGGCAGGCATCTTCCTCCCTAGAGATGACAGTATTTTAATGATTTGTCAAGTGATCCACATTGAAATACACATTATTTATTACATACTTTGCACTTCAACAGCCACTTCCATCTGGAGATGGAAGACGGTGGGTTAGAGACGCTAATGAATAAAGAAGTCATTATTGATTCACAATTTCTTCTATTTAAGCAGTTAAGAGTATTTCTAACTTTTGTCAGCTGTCCCTCAAAATTCCCGAGAGTCAAATGTAATTTTAACATTTCTCTCCTTTGATAGAAGGGGATGTATTTTCCTTGCAACAAAAGAAAGTTAGGTTATATATGGGAATACTGATTATACAGAGCTCTGTTAAACCTATAAACGGAACTCTTTAATGTTCTTAAAAACTGAACTATCTTGGGAGGTACTTGAAACAAAACCAGGTAAAAGAAAATGGAGTTTAAGTCCCCTTTTAAATAGATACTAGGCCTTCAGTTCTTACATTTTTAAGGAACAAGTGACTATTGTGCCTGTATTCTGCCTTGCAGCAAGGTTACCAAAACCACTGGTGAAGTGCAGTGGTAAAGCTGCAGAAAGTGTTTAAGTTTATTTTTGAGCCACACCCCTTTTATTAGGTCACCTAAAAATGCCATCCCTCCTACGCAGATCTCCTGCTCCAGCAGGGTAACTTCTAGTAAGATGTTACTGAAAAAGAGGGCCCTTTTTCTCCAATAAAGGAGAAAATGGCACTGACATGAACACCAGGCTCATAGAAAACCTGATTCTACAAACATACATGAAGTTGTGTAAGCCAAGTGACACCAGATTGTTAATATGAGGAAAGTTTCTCAAATTCATTTAATGGCTGCCAACTTCAGGCATAAAATCTTGGTACTACTGGCAAATTTCCCATTGACTTCAAAAGGGTCAGCAAAAGGGTCCCTAAAGTCTTATGCTTTAGCCAACTGGTGGCACATCTTTCACCTCAAACCAAGTGCTATACTACTGAAGTGACCCAAAGACTCCCAGTGTCTGTGTAATTTAATATTTTCTACATATTTATTTCCAAATGGAAGACACGGTAAGAATGGGCTGTGTGGCATAAATATCCTTTATTACTGCGTAGGTGCCTGGGGTGCTAAGCTGTGACAATACCCATCGTGTGGAATCAAAGCCAAGCTTTACAAGTTTCCCAACACATCTCCAAAAGGTGACGAATGGAAATGTTTACTGTTTGTTGGCTGCTAAGCAGGGATTCCTCTTTGCTGAGCACTGTTCAAGATTACTGACCGAACTACTCTTCATTGACAAACATTAGCTGCAAGTCTTTTTTCCACGCTCATAAAGCAAACATGCAGCAAACCCGTCTCTGCCTGGTTCTTCTTGAAAGCCCATATCTTTTCCAGTGCATTGTGGGCTTCAGAAAGGCAGGCTTGCCTCCTTCTGCGTCCATTGTGTGGAGCCTAATTTATAGTCCGAACAAGCGCTTTGCTATAAAAGATTTGCTTTTCCCTGCTCACTTCCTATTTCCCACAGCTAAAGCAAGTTTCAAATAAAGGAATCATGGTCCTCCAAGATTACAAACTAGACAAAGTAACACTTAGAGCATTAGCAAAGACTTTGTACTCAAAATGGTAAGTGAAAGGCCTAGAGAAATACAATCAAATCAAAGAGGACAAAATTTAATGCAGGAAGTCTTTCCAAAGCTGTTTATAATGTTGCCCATAACAAATACCTTTGGTTTAGGCACAGACGTATTTGAGTGAAAACTGGGTAAATGCCAGCAGCTGCTTTACAGACATTTGAAGCTGGAAGAATCTGCTTGGCTAATTGCTTGGTCTGGGCACAGTGTTGTAGCACAACCTATTAAGGGCCTGAATTATTTAAACTCAGGTTACACTTCTATACAGGTTTTGAAAGCTATTTTGATTTAATACTGCTTTCAATAGTGTTACCACATTGAACTAGCTTTATTTTCTACTTCCTGACAAGCTTTTCTTTCCTCCAAACCCCAACCTTAACATAAAAATTCAGTTTCCCAACCAACCTCAGTGGCCAGTCATCTATACTTCACTATGTTCTTTGTGTTACGTTAAAATTGAAGGAAAAATCTTTGCTTCACAGGCAAGGAAGTGCTGAGATTGCTGGATGTGACAGAAAAAAAAAATATCAAGGATTCGATTGGTTATAGCTTGGAGGAAATGTTCAACAGAGCAAAAGTGAAAAACTGAATTGAATCCCCATGTCTCTTTTTCTGCCCTAGAAGAATCCACAGCCCAGAACTGCTTCTGGCAGGCTCTAATGTCTTATCTACATTTTGGCTGTGGTCCTCTAAGAAGAGCTTTTCACCATTCATTTAAAGAGAACCACCCTCATTCAAGGTGACTGATCAGCTCCTCTTAAGAAAATGTCGTAAATAGAAGGTGATCTCTGAAAGGTGAGACAGAAACTCAGAGTTAAAAGTCAATCCTCAGCACAAGAATCAATGAAAGTCCAAAGCCTTCTGCAAGGAGAGACAGAAAGGGGCAATGAGCAGTAACTTTTTCTGTCTGCTCTTCCAGTCTGGCTGGCTCCAGCAGAAGGTACTGTAAGCGAGCATGTATTGATCTGCAAAAACTTTTCAGAGGGAATTGCATGTTACCCTCTGAGTGCCCACTCTACTGGGAAATACGTGGTTTTGCAGTAAGTGAAACTGAGGCTCTTTCTGCCTCCTAGCTTGGAAGCAACAACCTCCATGCTCTAGCACATCTTTTCTATAAAAGTTAGGATGATGAGAAAGAAGGAGAAGGTAGGAAAACAAGCAAGGAGTAAAACCATCTTTTTCACATAGTAACATCACTCCAGAGGTTGTTCTTAGAAAAACGTAATTATCTGCTAGGACAACATTCTCAAAAAAAGCGAAACAGTATAATAAATTAAATGATAGTTCAATTATTCCCCCCTGTACTCTGCTGCTGTGGGTATTTTAGCAAAACTCGAGAGTATGCACTACAAATAAGTAAATAGATGTTATTCTATTCCCCTCTTGTGCTTGTATGTAAAAGATCTGAGTTGTTCAGTAAAAAAAAGGTGGTTTGTGATAAACCTGACTCGTGACCAGGAGAATTTCTAATGCTGCACACTCAGAGTTAGTCAAAATTGTGGCAGGAGTAGGCATTTAGATGCCATTATAATGATTCCTTGTTGGGAGAGACCTCTTTCTGCTCAAGCAAGCGCACAAGACCCTTCTGCAGCCCAAAGGGAGGTGACGGCCATGGCAAGGAGCACAGTCACTGCACAGAGCTGCTGTCCTGGCTCTTTCTCCAGCACATGGGATACAGAAGCCCTGAACACTCTGCAAGGCCAACAGCTCGCCTGGCAGCTGCAGGAATTGTGTTTCGTGGGAATTTAGAGCAAACGTATGCCTTCAGCCTTTAATAAATGACTGTGTGGCCTCAAGCAATCATGGATAAAAGAAAGGGAAAAGGCAAAAGCTCTCCCTGGCTAAGTCAGGAGACTTAGCCATCCTAGAAGTTAATCACCGTGACTGAAGTTTTATACCCACACTTCAAATATATAAACCAAAAAAAGTTAACATTTCTTCATATTTTGCCTTCTCCATCCCTTCCCATCCCAACTGCTGCCTGGATGGTTAAGGCTTAGGTGGATGAGCAGCATGGTGAGTGGCAGTGGCTCAACAAGTCCTGGCACTTTGGTTCTCACTTTGGAGACTATATTTCTTTTGGAAACCTTGATCATGCCCAAAACAAGTAGGCTTTTGGTTACACAGAAAGTTTGTAACTTTTTTTATTTTGTTAATACCCTTTGTGTTCTTTTTGCCTCTTTTCACAACAGTGAAACTATTATTACAACAGATGTAATTTTTAAACCAAAATGATTTCCTTCCTCTCATGGTACAGTAATGAACTGTGTGCACAGCAAGGCATGAAGGAAGCGAACAGTTTATTGGAGTTTAAGGCATGCAGGAACATTCCTGGAGAAACTTCACCAAGTCCATGTCAGGGCTCATGTTACCCAAACAAAAATCTTTGGCATTTTTATGCTGTATTTTACCACCTCCAACTGTGTAATAGACAAAAGGCCAGGAAGAGATAAAGGAAAACAGCTGCGGTGGAATAAAAAGCAAGAGTGTTCCATTGCACATGGTGATCATCAGCTGTTTCATAGTAAACCTTCATACTTTGAGGGGGGCTTCATATTATTTTATTTTTATTCAGGAGGATGTATTTATAAAATTGCTTTCTACCTGCTTCATCTTCTACCACATCTTCCTGCAGCTACACTTAAAAATGCAGGTGGTACTGTGTACACGGAACAAAATTCTTACACTGTTGTTTTATCAAAATTCAGAGTAAGGCCACTGAGAGTCATCAGTAGATGACCTATTCCATGACATTTTCAAATTAAACCTATCAGTTTTACTTTTTAAAAAATTCATTATTTTTCTAAAAGGCAATTAAGGCGAGGAAGGTAACCAAAAGCTCCAAGGTACACCCAAAAATACAGTAGGAAAGCTTTGCAAAATGGAGAAATAAATAGGCAGGCTGTAATTCTGGCAGTTTTGAGATGACAATCGTTTTTGAAATCCCTGTTATGAAGATCAAAATAAACACATGCTCAGATGCCCTGGCCACAATTTAATAATTAAGCAGTATCCACACAGAGAGAAGAAGGTGGGGGAAGTAAGGGCCTGCACCTACCAATGATCATTAATGCCATACTTCTGCAATCTGAAACTATCTTATATTCCTAAATAGGTCACATCACTGTTAGAAAGAATGCTCAGGCTTCTTTTAGAATGCAACAGCTTTACTGAAATATGTTTTTACCATATGTTTTAATTAAAAATGTAGGGGTTTCATCCAAATAGGTTTTGGAGGACTGTTACATGGGTCCATTTATTAAATCAAAAGCAGCAGAAACAATAAACACAATATCCACGAGAAGAGAAAACACTTTCATCCAGCATGGTTGAAATTCCCCAAGCTTTTTAATATTTTTTTGGCTGAAATGGTTGTAAGAAACAAAAAAAGGTCACATTAGGCATTCAACACCATCTAAAATGTGGACTAAGAGTGTAGCCAAGATTAAAAAACACAGCATAACAAAAAAATTACTCAAGAGTTGAAGGCATTCCATAATGCCTTATGGAAAGGGAGCATAAAGAGGTCAGTCATTCCTCCTTTGCGGAAGACTGGGAGGTGATTTGAGTATTTTGAGTGCCTTCCTGGGGAGAAAATAGTGGTTTTTAAAGAGTTCCTTAATTAGGCAGAAAAAAGCATAACAGGGAACATGGGCCAGATATAATCAAGCTTAAAGTAAGGGTTGTTTTTAGAAGAGATGCAATTAATCCTATAACTAACAGAGAAAAACAGTGGATTTCCCATCACCTAACTTGCTATCAACTGATATTTTCTTACCAAGGGTGGATTATTGGCAGAAATTATCAGATATTTTAGAGCTGGTTATAAACAGAAATTCAGATTGATAAATCACTCAATGATTTAACAATTTCTTAGGAAAGCTGGTGTTGTGGCTCAGTGAATACAGATTTACATCCAAAGCATTTGAGCAAAAAGGCAAGGTACAACAGAAGCTTCTGCATGTGCATGCATATATGTAAACATAAAAAATGTTCAGGCTTTCCTTCTGCATTATAGAGAAGCAAATAACATCACAAACCTAGCTTTTTTCATTTCCACTTGGGGAGTGACTCAGATGTAGAATTTCAGGCCCTAAGTAATCCATAGCCCACAACCCCACCTCATATCAAAGGGTTTTGCTGTTTGAAGTCTTCCTGCTGCCACCTGGACCTCAGAGTCCCTGTCCCTGTGCCACGACCCAATTCCAGACTGGTTCCCACTGAACAGATACCCAGGCTTTGCATCAGGGTCTCTCCTGCAAGGATGTGTCAGAGCCAGCATTACCCCAGCCCTCCACGTTTATCTGACCCAACTTTTAACTGATGGAAGGCACCGAGCCTGATAAGCAAGCCTTGTTTCAAAAAGTTCAGTGGGGCTGTTTCACAGAAGACAATGTACTCACAGGCAGTGACACTGAAGGAGGGATTCTTTGAATTTTAAGTTTTGCCTCTGAACAATTTCTTTTCTGAACAATTGATCCTGTGTCCCACATTTGGGTCTTCGGAGGATGAGAGGTATAAACTCCATTCAACACAATCAATAGCAATATTCCCCAACACCATAGAAGCATTATTGTATTTTAGACCATTATGGGACAACACAATTGTCAAAATCTAGGCTTTGCTGCCTGTGATAGGGACTCCCTCAGCTGGAGGAAGGCAAATTACTTTCATGTGAGCAGGAAGAGAACAAAAGGAGAAACCACACTTTGAAACATTCAACAGACGATTCTTTAGAGCCAGATGGAAAGGCTCTGAAAAATATCCCCTCCATTAGTTACTGGTGGTCTCAAAGGATGAGGTTTCACTTGAATGGAAAAATTATTAATTTTTATAGCATATACATTCCAGTAACAAATGAATAACTTGCCAAGAAAGGAATGGGATATTCTACCTGAGTTGTGGCAATGTTTGTTCCATCGGTGACCTCCACAGTCATATTATACATTGACCTCTGCTCTGCATCCAAGGGCTTTGCAATGACAATAGTGCCCACTCCCTTGTCCGCGTCGAAAGAACTATCGTAATTCCCTCCTAATTGTTGCACAAAAATACAATCAAATTAGCCATCTCTGGGAAACTTCCATTGCAAATATTCCTAAAAGTGGGCATATCTGTTCCGTGTCATCCATCTTAATGGCCTGCCCGAGCACACACAGTACGTCTCGTGATACTTCTTTGTTCATAACTCGTTTATATTTCAAAGCACAGTTTGTATATTGAAAAGCAGATATCATTAAAATGCATTGCCAAAAAGAAAGAATAAAAATCTAGCAGTACATTGAAGTAAAACATAGCTGAATCTAAGAAAAGAATCAAATGGCTGTAAGCCTCTAAGATGTGTGCCCTTGTAGCTTCAATAATGAACAAGAATAATTATCTTTTTGTATAAAAGTCATTTCAAGAAGGTTTTATTCTACAAATTTTATTCTTGGGAAATTCTCACTGATGTTTCTGGGTGCAAATACCATCATCTGAGTTTTTAAAAATTACAATTATAATCAATTTTAAAAACGCAAATAGAGATTTGTTATGTTAATACCAAGGACAATGATAATTACTGGCAGCAAAGGTCAAATACTGCTAGTCTTTTAAGAATTATTCAAATAGATCTGACAGGATACACATCCTAAATTCCCTTCAATAAAAAAAACCCCTCACAAAGTACTGTTCTAATACTAACATCCCCTTTTCCTGTCACACACTGAATGATCCAGCAGTGGGTAAACCCTCCCGAGTATTGAGTGAAAGAAAGAAAAGAAAAAGAGAAAAAATCTATTAAAATTTAAAAGAAGGCTATAAATAATATAATCTCAAATATAATTTGAGATTGAAGGGTTACAAGATTTGTCAGCCACAGCTGTAGTTTATAAACTTGAACCACTCATTATTTTCAAAAGCAAAGTACAAATTCACTGCTGATAAGCTGTTTTCTTACTCACTCATCTATAAAGTGTAATTTAGTATTAGTTGAGTCTGAAATTTTTGGAGGCTAGGGACAGGGAGAGGTGGGACACAACACTGCTGACAAACAAACTCTTAAGGTATACTCCTCACACAGCAATTCAATGCCACTAGCTACATTCTCTGACAACCCAGCTCTATCGAGAGGAAAAGCCCTTCAAACCCCACTGGTTATGAGACTTGTGTAACACCTGCTCAAACCTCTTGAGATGAGGTCCACAGGTAGAAAAATATCCATCCCATTGACTTAGCTCTGGTGCAATATACATAGAGATATATGTGAATGGCTGGTAGTGCCACAAAATGGCTCTTGAAATTTTAGGGCTGGGGATTGAGTAGAGAAGAGGAGAGTCTTCTGTGCTCTCCCATCTGCATGGTTTGCTGACCAGGAACTGGCATTATTCTCAGAAGCAGTCATGCATTCAGCAAGAGAAGAAGGTTTTGGCATTCGAAGAAGTTGAAGATTAGGGAGAAACACAGCAAAATCACAGCCCCTGAATTACTCAATGTGAAGGAACCCTCACTTCTACCTCTTGCACAGGCTATTGAAAAGAAAGGGTAACCTGGAAGAAGCACTGCTCTGTCCATTTTTGTCTTGAAAGGCATTCCGGGATGAGTAGAAGAAAAAGGGAGGAAGAATAAGAAGGCAGTTGGCTGCTGCAGAGGAAAAGGCAGAATTGGTGAACTTCTGCCCACTGAAATGATCCAAATCCAGTAATTTCAGATGCCATCAGACTTCCACAAGTTGAAGTGATGTATGGACATATATACAGGTCTAAGCCTAATAGATGAAGTTGTGGTTTTCCAGGAAAGCATTGACACTCGATCTGTTGTCATTTATGGTGGATAGAAACATTGCTTATTCCTTACCCTCATTCTGCAAGCTGTTCTTGATATCTAAGCAATAGCAAGGTATTTGGACATTGACTGTATCTTTGGGGCTCTTTTTTTTTAAAAAAAAAAAAAAGTTAGTCTGGAAGAAAAAGTTTCCCTCTCCCAATTAATGTTTTAAATTGATTTACTTGGGAAAAATTGCACCATGAAAACCTCCTTTGAAGAAAAGAGCTTGAGATGCACGCAAGGAAATCTCAGCTGAAATGAAACTAGCCTTGGGACAGTAGGCACTTTACAAAGAGAATGTTTCATACTGATAACCATGAAAACAAAGTGAAAGTCTGTACTCTGAGATGCTTAATAACCATCTTAATGAGCAATCAAAAATTATATGCTATCAACTGGCACACACTTCCAAAAAAACCTGTCTTTAAGACTTCCAAGAAGTAACATGGAAGGATTAGCAATAAATGTTTTAAATGACCTTCTGCTGGCTCAGAGCTGGGTTTTCAGGGCACCACATAGTCTATTGCAAATAGACTAAGTTCTTCAAGCCACTTCCATTAAGTGAGGTATATACTCTATATACCCCTAAAACAAGAACTGAATCCATCATGTGAATTTTTTATACATTATTCACATCTTCCAAGTTGGTCTAGTGACAAACAAATTAATCTTGGTCACCAGCTCCCCCACCCTTCACCTGTAAGTAACCAGGCAATGCAGTTCCTTTTACATCGAATCGCTTTCTACGAAGCAAGGCAGAAATTGCATCAAACACTGAGGCAGAGACGGATCAGAGAACATCCTGCTGTGAGATGTGTGATTATAATCTATTTTGGAGCAAAACCCTGAATTATTCATGATTCACTCTTCTACATTTTAACAGACCATGGTCAGATGAAGAACCATGCAGATGGATGAACCTCTGGGAATACTGCTGGAGATACTGGGTGCTGCCTCTCATCTGCAATACTAGAGGCAGTCTGCAAATAGTTCGTGCTGATCCTCAGCCTTCATATACATTCAAACAGGTCCTCATATGATAAATGCTTCTGAAGCTGCACTAAACACTGAAAAATTAATGAATTACTCATAAATGCTATAAAAGTTAAACATTAAGAGTCCTACAGATGTCTTAAGTCTATGCAACACTTCCTATGAAGCACCCAGAGAAGCATCCACCATATTCATCTTTGAAAGATGGGTGCTGGAGTAGCACAAAGAGAGAGGTATCATTCTTGTGTAAAAACAAATGGGAATCTTTTGATTACTCTTGCAGCTAGGAACTCCACATGAAACCTCTTCCTTCCAAAGGTGCCCCTGTAAAGGTTGGAAGGCTGAGGCCCTAGGAGGTGACAGATGAGAAAGTGCTGGCTTCTGGGGTACTGGAGGCTGTTTTTGAAAGCCTTATGCTGCGTCTGTAACAACCCTTTTGAAATGAGCTTGTCTGCAGCGCCATGAGATCCCAGTTTTAACAATTTTACTATTGTCCATTTAACAGTTTCTTTGATCACAATCTTCAGCTAAGGATGATGGCATTTTGTTCAGCTGCTCAGTTCTATTAACATGAATTTTCATTACTTATTCCACTTCCCAGCATTTGGCACATGCTTTCCTTTTTATTGTCTACTAAACCCTGCTTTCAGATACAAGATATGTAGAAGCTGTCTTTGCTAATGTGCTTGTGATTGCATTAGGAAAGAAATACTTCAAATGAAGATAATACATTGTGAGTTCCTCAGGCACTTTGGGAAAATCAGTGACAAAGAAAGCAAGATGATTGAACTGACAATTTGGCTAGACAGGTTGTCCTGAGAAAGCATTTTCATACTGAATAAACCCAGAGAGATATGGATTAGCTGTTGTCTACGGTATCATTTCAGGCTAAAATGTAATGCTGATACATCTTCAATACAGATTAAAGACTCCCCTTAAAATAATCTGATTAGACAGAAGCACTTTGAGTAGGATTTCATGAAAAGTCCACATCTACTTTAAATGCCATCTCTGGATGAGAAGACTTATCATGCTGGAATGACAAATATTCATCCAGAAAGTACTTTTTCTCTCTAATTGATTGCTAAGATTCCCAAAGTCACCTATCAAAGATAGTTATGTCTACAGTTTGGACACTTCAAGTTAAGCGAAATGATTTCCACTCTTACTTTCCTGAGGCTGATCTTAATGCTTTTGCATAAACCCTGGAAGCATTAAATTTTTAGAACTAGTAATTTTTTATGTCATCTGAAAGCGTATTATAGTTTACATAGGATTTTCCAATTCCAGCTGTCATCAGGACAGCTGAAGAAACAGCCCCTGATACAAAAGATCTTATTAACTGGCCCTCCCTATAACTTTCTAGAACAGCTCTGATTTTCAGTTTAACAGATGGGATGATACAGCTGAGAAGGAGATCTTGGGAAACTGAACTGAGTCACCCCTGAGCCAGCAGACTCTAACTGTGTTCTTGGGGTAGAGCTGGTTGCATTTCCTGGCTGAATCCGGAGTGCTACCTTTGCTCTTAGCTTATTTCTTGGCTTCATAGTCACTATGAACCATTCTTCTTCTGACAGAAGTCCCATATGCTTTGGAAAGAATTAATTTTCCTTCTTATAAAAAAGATACCTAGAAAACCCCAAACCACTGAACCTTGTGAGGCTAACAATAGAGGTGCAATGGACAGGACAAGGAAAACTTGAACTATCAAAAGGGACTTCTGGGGGTCAGCTGAAGAATTTGCCTAAGGCAAGACACAATCCAGATCTTGCATTCCCACAGGATGTGGGCTCTGCATCTCTGTCCCCTTCTAACTTCAGTGTTGGGGTTTTTAATTTTCAAGCATATTCTTCTTATATTGCATTTTGCCTCAAGCAGTTAACCTTTTTGGTAGAGCTTTTCCTCGATGTGGTTCCTTCTTGCTAAGATGCTTTGCCTCCCTATGTTCCTATCAGTTGCTGATACACAGTTTAAGATGGGATCATGCTGCTGGGAAAAGGCATTTTCTCCTCTGAGAAGAAAACATGTCAGCAAATCTGGAGGATTTGTAGGCAAATGAGTCCCATATGAAGACCTTTTCCTATATTTTCCAGTGGGACAATCAAAAAGGCTGGGACTGAAGCCCATCTCAGAAATATCTGATGACTGTAGAGAACCAGACTTTTTCAGTCTTACATGCAAAGATGGATCACACAATTCTGGAGGAGACATCCCCAGTTCAAACACTGCTAAAACCTGGCAGGAGTCTTCCTTCACCGGTAGATAGCAAACAGCACACAATGTTCCATGTTGAAACTTTATTAATAGAGCCAGGATATATGGAGATCCTCACACAAGTCTCATTTGGCCCATCATGCCATGATGGACAAATGGAGGAAAGGAATATAGGAGATTATCTGATTTAAAGAACAGTCCTCTAAACCACATTTTCTCAGTGCAGAGAAGATTCTTACTTGTCTTGTCTCAAAGAAAGCTGACAACAGTGAACAGTGATGATAAATTGGGCCAATTGCTACAATTCTCACACTGCGCAGAGAAGAGAATCAGAGCAAAATGCAGGAAACTAATTCACCCTGAAACTCAACGGTGAGGCTTAAGTACCTCTAGGATTTTCAGAAAAAGAAGCAAAGCTGAAATTTTAATTTCTTTTGTTTTCAAAGAAGATTAAATAAACCTAATGACTGTCTCAAGAAATAAAAATACAACTACAGATTTTGTTAATCATAAGAAATATTAGTAAAATAACATGCAAATATGTATTCTTTTATATACTATATCATGCTAAGAAGAAAGTAATGAAGACTGAATTTTAGAAAAAACTACTGTAAAGAGAGTCAAAGCCTTGAGTTTGCTGCTAAGAAGCTGAAAGCAAGGGCATAAAAAGCAAAAAAGAAATCAGGAAAGTATTTTAGATTGTTCTCAGAGAAGATTATTCAGAGAAGGCTAGGGAGCTACATGTTTTTGACATTAATGAAAACTTGCAGCACTACGAATTAAATGGACAAATAACTAAAATTAATAGATATTAAAATTATTGCCATTTAAGTACCCTTGGAAAAGTTCTGATGTGCTTTCAAAGCTTGGCTGCTCTTATAAAGGCACAGGCTGAGGGAGGAAGGAAAGATAGAGAGAGGACTGTTTGGAGAACCAGAGAGATGTTGTGCAACATGCTATTTAAGCGAAAACTAGCACCATGCAGCTTAGCTCCAGTGTCAAAGTAGTCATCCCACCATTCCCACCAGTTACAAAGGAAAAAACAGAAAGGGCTCAATTTACCTGGGGCAAATAAAGGTCTCTGACTTATCTTGGAGTTCCCATTGAAAATTAGTTTCTCATTAACGACTGAATAAATTTAATACAACTAATACAACTTATGTTTATGTGTTTCACATTGTGGGATCTGCATGAATTGAGAATGGCATTGAATGCAGTCTGAAAAGAGAAACCAGGTATGACACTTCAACTATTCCCAATTAAAGAAACAATCAGCCATGTATCCTGTTCCTCTCTAGTCCATCAATGGAAGATGACTTTCCTGCCTGTGAGGCATCTTCCTCTCTTGAAGCTGATTAACTCAAGGACTTAAACACCTACTTAAAGTACACATATAATTAAGGTGCAAAGTTAGGCAGACAGAATACTTTATAGCCAAACTTTATCTGAGCTCTCTCTCCTTTTTTTTTTTTTAACTGGAAGAAAGTGCATGTTATGCATTAAAGAAGAGATCCTCTGGAATTCCAATGCCCGTTAAGTTTGAAAAGGTCATAAAGATAAAGGTCAAGCTGCAAACTCTATATTAAACCATGCCTCTACACAAGCCTTCAGGGGTTTTGTTGACATTACTGTGAACTATGCACAGAGGTACAGAATCACAAAATACCAGATGGAGCAGGATCAGGTCTGGTTTTACAGCAGCACAGAAACCATCTCTTGCATCAGCAGTCCCATACAGCTTTCTATACACGACAATTAACTTCCACAAAAATCCCCCGTGTCTTTCATTGGGCTTTTCAGCACTAGACCTCAGTGTTGATGATATTGAGAAACAATGAGAAAAAGCAGGGTTTGACACTGGCTAAAGGCAGCAATGGTAATCTAAATATGCAGTGTTCTGTCTGTAAAACTCTCAGGATGGGTTTTGTCTTTGCTCCTTGCATGCTGAGTGTCTGGAACAACAGGCTTTTCTGCATGCCCAGGATTGTTGGCTATTCCTGTTGCAGAAATGGGTGCTGTTGGGAGTGCTATTATTTGTAACAGCAGCAATATTTAATGAAAACATTCATATGGTAACAGAAGTGAACCTGACGGTCAGGGTCACCGATTTCTCATTAAATCAAGGAAAGCTCTGTCTCAGTGACCCTCGGCAGTGATGCAGCATCTTGCAACTTCAGAAGCTACAGCCTATAGGGAAACCATTAGAATTGTTTAAATAGGGAAAATCTTCTAAACCCTTTGAACTACTTCAGGCATAAAGGCCACATTAAATGACAAAGGCTAAAATCTCCTAATGTTCTCCCTATCATCTCTGTCTGGTAAGCAAAAATCAAGTATCATTATAAGGTGTTGCTTGATTGAAAGTGACTCTAATAATGAATAAGAATGTAGCAGAAGAGCAGGGGCTTCTCTCAGGACAGAATTTTAATTAGAGTTGGTCAATCTGCCACGGAAAGGACTAAAAGAAGTCCAGCAAAAGGTTCAAGTACGAAAAAACCTGTCAATAACATAAAAAAAGATGGATTTGTCCTGGGAGGAAGGGGTCAGTGAGAAAGGGAATGGAAATGTAAACATTAGCTAATAAACTGCATGTAGCATACTGAAGCAACTGAGGAAACGGCAGGAAAACTGTAGGAAACATACGCTGTCCTCCCCCAGGGACTAGCAGGAACCCTAGAACATGATAGTAGCTTTGGGTTTAATTTTAATATGATTGGCACATCAGAAAACGTGCCACAAATTCAAAGAGGAAATGCTGCTGCTTCTGTCTTTCATCTGCATAAACTGGCAATAAAAGGTGGATGAAAACAACTCTGACAGACCCTTTCTCCTGTGGTCCCTGTCTTTCCTGTTGGCTAAACCCACTTGCAAATAACTATGCTGAAATGAGAGCCAGGCTCAATCCCTGTAAATAAAGACTGCTGATGCACACTTCCCGCTAAGTCCACGGCAAAGGCCTTTTGTTTCTCTAGTCTTTCATATAGCATTTGCTTTATAACCCTTCATTTAAATAACTCCACTGTGCAGAGGCACTGTTTCACATCCAAAGGTATGCAAACATTACATACAAGCCTCTGCAAATACTAAGAAGCACGACAATTTTGCAGGGGAAATTCTCAGTTTTGAGATGTTAAATGAGTTATTTTAAATGACATTAACTGAATCAGCAGCAGAAGTGGTTAAGAAATGCTTAGGAACATTGACTCCCATTTCTCTACTGCAACCATGTGAGACCCTTCCTTCCCTGTTGTTTTGGCAGCTAATGGCATTTCCCTGTGATTTTAAGACTTCTATGGCTTCTCCCCCTTTTTACTAAGGATACTTCTCCCTCCCTATTTTTAGAAGCAATTTTATGTAAGGCAATTTTGTGGCTGAAATCTCACATCAAAACACATTTCTCTGTTTCAGCTTGCATTCAAGACAAACTTTTGGTGGCTCCATTTGTAACCCATATGTTGAGGCATCCCATTCTGTTTCACAGTTAAATGGATGGCACTGGACTGTGAAAAGTTTGAATTAATTATTTGTGATAAACTGTGGAAAATCCGTGAATAAAATGATAATAATTGGACACAAACACGGCAAAAGCTGTCATAGAAAGAAACGCAGCACATCCATGTGTCGCATCGCATCCTGTCACAGGCATTTATGAAAGATGTAATATAAATTGTCTCAAAAAACTTGCAAAAATAAAAGGCAGCCTGGATAGTTGTATTTTAGCAAATGTGTTTGCACTAAGGGTACCTTCTGTTGAACAGTTCTGCCCACAAGCTGTCTGTAGAATATAGAACATCTCTCGAGCATGCTTGCCACCTTGAAGCAGGGCAGTCGGAAGCAGAAAAAAAAGAACAGAATGCAGAAAAAAAGGTGAAGAAAGAGAGAAATGAGGGACAGCAAGTCTAAGTACCATAAATACATTTAGAAATGAGATTAGCAAAGTATGACAATAGAATTTAAATGACAGACAACATTAAGATTGCAGTAAATAACATAGTATGAAAAAAACAATTCAGCCATACAGCGCTCTTTTTTAAGCTTAGCTAAGGAGTCATAACAAAAGCAGGAATATTATTACTATTATTATTGTTATCACTACATTAAAATAGCATTTTCATTTCATCATTAGCAAACTGGATTTAATTGGTGGGGGGGCAAGGGGGGGGAGACACTCCACGTTAGTTTCCTTGCTCTCAAAACCACACGTCCATATGCTTTGCTTCTGAGGCATCCTCCTCACACCACTGGCTCCCAACTTACCCACGATATCGAACCAGAGAGGGATGTTGGAGGGCTGCACAGAGACCACCCCGACAATCTCGGTCACTTTGTCGCTCTCCATGACGGTGAAGTTGTAAAAGGGTTCGTCGAACGTCAGGGGCACGGGTGAGGGCGCAGGCTTTTTTATCCACTCGATATGGAGACGTGCAGTTGAAGATTTTTGGGGCCGGCCATTGTCCACTGCTTTTATCTGGCAGGCACAAAGAAAAGAGGGCTCAGGCTGAGCATCCCAGCTTGGCAGTTCAGACCTAATTCTATCGCAGTGAGATGACTGCGTGGAAAATGGCCTTTGTAATCCTGCATGTAAAATCCCACGAAAAAAAGAAGAAGACAAGCACTTACTTCTCTGCTCTCACTTTTCTTTTTCTCCCATAATGTTTTGACTTTTCACTGAAAAAGCTGATTTTAAACTGAAATGTTTTGTTTAAGAAATGCTGGTGTGAGGCCTCCTGCAGACAGAATTCAAACACTCCACACACAGATCCTCCTCTCCAGAACCAGCTTCCCTCTCTGACTTCATCTTGCACCCAGCTCCCTCGTGCAGCAAATCTGAAAGCTTTGTAGTGACCCTGTGTGAGACCATGCATTTACAAAACATGCTCACCCAGAGCATGTCTGACTGCTTTCAAATGGCATCTGTGCTGCAGTTAAGTATTCCTTATATCGCCTTCCTCAGGATCTTTAATTGAATTAGGTAAGTTTCATGTAATTTCCCTCATCCTCCATAATAAATATAATTTAAAATGTTGACATCTTTTCTTTTCTTTCTCTTCTCTGCCATGTTCATTAAGAGTTGCTTTGCTTGGTGCTAATTCTTTTTATTATAAAGTCCTCTAGAAAGATGGATAGACTTGATATTTGTGTGGCATGCTTCATGGATTTAGCACAGCAAAGACAAGATGAGCAGCAACAAACAGTGGGCTTAAGAAAAGGCTGAATGCAGGTTACAAAATGTGTGCTTTGGTGGATAACATCAATGTTAACCAATGAGCTTTTTTTTAATAAAGGTGATGTTTCTGGCTATATAGGACAACTGGTGTAAATATGCTGTTATAATACCTTTTAAAAATGTGAAAAATTTTTTTTTCCTGAAATATCATGCCCTATCTCTTTCTCTGGAAATGTGTTAAGTGGGTTTGATGCTAACACTCGTCACCCTGCTCCATTCAAGGCAGGCAGGCCCTTTGTGAAAAGATGCTGAGGGCGTGATAAGCAGTTTCTAGGTAGAAAATCTTCAGCTGTTGCATTATAAGAAGGCTCAGATCTCAGAAATGATTCTGATGTCTCCAGAGGGAAAAGTACTCACTCACGTGAAGGCTGCTCTACTCTGATTCCTAGGTATTTGTCAACATTTTGTTATTTATTCATTTTCCAACATTATGAAGGTAACCCACTTCTGTGAGAGACATCACTTCCATATGTCAGACCATGGACCTCTGACATTTTTATTTCAACTCCTTAACTAAAACTTGTTGGCTTATTTCTGTAGATGAAGAGCACACATTCCAGTCTTATATGGCTTTATATTAACTCAACTGTATCTTATTCTCCCTTTTGCTCACTTTCACTATATGGTTAGAGTTCTGAAAGAAGAATTTTGACTGAGACTTCTTGTAACTGGAATTGCTTCCACAACACAGAGCACACAGTACTACCCCTCTCTTAGATGCAGCCACCTAACTGAGACAGTAGGTGCTGAAAGGGCGAACAATTGTGTTCACACAAAAAGTAAGTACCCATTTGTAGCTGTATCTGACCAGGCCATCACGATACAACTCTGGGAGCTCACAAGTGCTTGGTTTTCATTTCTGCATATTCAAGGGAATGGCTTATGCTAACAACTTGCAGGTTGACTTAACACTCAGAGAATACTTCATGACCTGCAATAGCACAAATGCTCTCTCAGACTCAATTTTTTGGCAGTATTTGTGTATGAATACTGGATTTCTTAATTTAGGTTTTACATATAGGGCATACAGTAAACACAGTCATATAGCCCTCTTTACGCAGGAGAGCCTATTTCTAAAAAATAAAACAAAAAAAAAAAGTCAGTCAAATCACAGGTTTGTATGTCAGTGAAAGAGTGCTTACTGTTAAGATGTCATAACTCCCTGCTGTGAACTGCTTTCTGGAAGAAACCATCCCTGTTTTGGGATCAATGAAAAACTTCCCATCGTCGTTCCCATCCACAATGCTGTACGAGATTTCTGCATTAGGGCCTTCGTCTTTGTCAAAAGCAAAAGCTCTGTAGATTGGCTCCCCTCTTTTCTTGCGGTCCCTCTCCGGCAGCTTGATCTGATAGACTTTCTCTGGAAACTGTGGTTTGTTATCATTCTCATCCAGAACCTGGACCACCACCCAAACAGAGGATTGCTTGGGAGGCGTGCCCCCATCTGAGACAGTTACCTGAAAAACAGCAGTACAAGTTATTCTCAACAGCTGCAGGGGGACTTCACGAATTGGAGAGAAACATAAGACATAAGCAAACACCTTGCCCTCCCCAAAGCTAACCTGCAGGTTATGAAATACAGTATGTACATGACACATGATTACTATAAACATGCTTAGTGCTTAAATCAATTTGTCCATAACGGTAAATCCAGGAGTCCAGAAGATTTTTTACTTCTGAGACGAACGCGGAATCAGGAACCTGCAGACTAGGAGGCTTTTTCTCAAAACATAAAATCCTTTTATCTCAGATTCTGCAAGTTTATCTCAGAAGAGAGAAATGGAATTAACCCATTAATCAGGATCCCTGCATTTTTTGCATACATATTTTAAATGGAATTTTCCATGATAAATTCTATCATGGAAGAACAAATACGATGCATTTCTTCTTAAACCCTAAAAGAACCTCTGTCATTTTTTTCCCATTAATTATTTGGAATTTCTTAAACAACAAAAGGATTTCTGTCAGTTCTTTTCATTCATTACCCAAGATGTGACAGCTCATTAATTCCAAACCTGCTTTATAAGATTGTAAGGAGCACAGAGAGGCAGGTAACAAAAAATTTCTGCTGCATTGTGTAGAGAGCGCACTGTGCTGCCAGAAACATGTAAAAAATAAAATCTTTGAGATGAAAGTTAATTAGTAATTTAGCTGCAACTTAAACAGAATTACTAATAATTTTCAATCTGAAACACTATGAAAATGAAATGATTCAAGATCAACAAGCCCTCAAGAGATTTAATAATATGCTTTCAAAATGAAATCAATATGTTTCAAACTTCTCCCTCAATATTTCGATAGCATTTTTAATGAGAAAGAAATAAGGCAGAAAGTTATTTCTGTTTGCATGAAAGAAGTTCAAATTTCATTTTCAGCTACATATGGTAACATGCCAAATCCCACAGTAGCAATTTCTGATGATAGTGAGCCAAGATATTACATACCCTTCCCTGCTCGTACTGATCACTGCACATCGATTGGTTTGCTGGTAACTTCTTGATGTTTTATTTTTCCTTAAAAGTTTCTGTGCTCCCTTGCAAATCCTACAGTCCTGATGTCCAATTCTAGGCAAAGCAGTATTTTCTGGGAATAATACCCATTGGCACTGTCCCATCCTTGTGTAAAGAAGTCTAAACTTAGGGTAACCCCAGTTTAACACTGGGATCAGCACGAAAACCGTATTTTCTATGAGAAAGGTAAAAGACTTTTTACTTTTCTTTTCTTTCCCTTTCCTGTACTTAACAATACCTTTAAAAACTGATGCAGTGGAAGGAAGCAGACTGACAGCCTCAGTGGCTGAAACAGCTCATTTGCAGAAAAGTGAGTGGTATGGCAATACATAGTGGCAATGCAAATTCCCCAAAACAGCCCAGAACCCGTTTGGAGAGTGGAGCCTGTCCTCTCAACAACACCCACCAGTGTCAGGCCTCTTTCTCCCAAGACTGGAGTAGAGTCTCCTAAGTACTGAGTAGGTTTGGCAATCAGCAGTTGTTGGGATCCAGCAGCTGTTGGGATCACCACTCCTGTGATGGGGACAACTTTGCAGAGTGCTGGATGGGGATCAGACCCATCCTGCAAAGCCACCAATGTGACATCTGCCAGTCACCAGCACAGTGGTGTGGGAAGAGGACCCACATCATTACCAGCGTGCTCAGCCATCCAGCTCCCACTACCAACACTTCCCAAAACAGCATTTTAAATGCTGAAAGGCTGTACACACATCTGTGAATCTGCCGTTCCACTTGGTGAGAGCCACACCACCAGGGACCTCAGCCTCTCCACTTCACTGCTGATCCCCTCAATTTTGTTCTACTCCATTGCAACTGGCCAAGCACTTGGCCAGACCGCAGGTTAACAAAGGAAGACCTTTTTTGGGTTTCTCCACAGATGAAATAATCAATGATGACAAGCAGTACAGGCTGTATTGCATAGAAACAATCAGAGACACACTAATCCAAACCCAAAAAATATCAACAAAATGCTTTTTTAGGGGTTAATGTTCTTGCATTAAAACATAATAGCGAGATTCTGGAAACTCTTGTTCTCTGAACAAATACAACTTGGTTTTTTTTTTTTTTAAAGAGACAGCTTCTTCAACCTGCTAGCAGTAATCTACAAAAAAAGGTGTGGTGTGAGATAAAAGAGTTTACAACCAAAGACGATAAAATCTATGAAAACCACAGCAGTATAAACAGTCAAGCAACTATGATGAAAAACCCTACTAAGCCAAAAAACTGCTCAAGAAGTGAAGCATCCTCCTGTCTTACCACTACAGTCTCTCCGTTTGTCAGGTTACTGCTGAAATCCTGACTAACATGGAGTTGTGGCAGTAAATATTTGAATCCATTTGTTTGTTTTTGTAAGCCCAAACTTCGGGGAAATCTATTCAGTAACAGAAAAGTTGCACTGAAAATATTTGCTGCCAGCTAACAGAAAAGTGTAACAGCTGTAATACAAAATGACAGCTAATTAATAAAAACTAACAAAGAATGCCAGAAGTTAGTAGATTCTACTTGGGCTAAAACTTTACATCCTCAGAGAGGAAAATGTTAGGTACCAGCTAAGCCTTTTTCTGTGAGTGACACTCAAAACTTTTCAAAATTAGAGGATGGAGATCCACGCAAAAAGCACTGAGTGCCAGACACAGGAGCTGAAGTTCTGTCTTTGCAGGCATGTAAATCAATTAAGCCTCCCTCACACCAGTGATGGGATTATTTCCCTAACTGTAAATCTGTACCCTGGCTGACCCCTCTTCTGTGCTCATCATCCTGACCCCAGCCTGGCTATTCAGGTTCCAGCCATAAACAAGCTAAAAGAGCTGCAAAAATTTACTCTGCCCCTACAGAAAAAAACCTCCACCATGACAACACATTAAAATAAACCAACAAATTGCTGCCAGTACAGAATTGTTCCCAGACAAAACCGGGGAGAACGGGAGAGGCCATTCAGCACATCGCTCTGGAAATACCATTTCCACCAGGACACAGTATCACACCAGCACTTAGGGGCCCCTCTAACCAAGGCAATTTCAATTCAAACATTACCACAGTTCTTAGCAAAACCCTTCAACAGCTGGAAATTACAGTAAAAAGTAATCAGGGAGGAGAGGGAGGTTGGGATGTTCATAGGATGAAGCTAATTCACAGCTGGTATCTGTGGAAATGCAAAAGGCAGATGTGCAAGGCGCAGGAGAGCTTGCAGGAGAGAAGCTGTAATTTAGGAGCAGTGAGGTTCTTTTGTTTAGAAACCTGCAGATAGCATGGTAAGAAAAAGAAAACAGAGAAGAAGGGTAATCCAGATGAATGACATCTGTCATTCATTTGTCAGTCTGAGACAGACTGTCTCAATATACGCTTGTCAAGATGTGCCATCAAAAACCCAACAAGAGGTGACTCTCACAGTAATCAGTATGGGGAAAGGGTAAGGACAAGATCACAGCTTTCCCAGCAGAGATGAGGAACGGCTGTTTGGGCAGCATGTGCTTTCCTAAACAGTGAACACCTTCTCCTGTCAGTGTGATGAGCCTGGTATCCAGATCCAACTGCTGCAGACACGCTGCTGCTTGACCATGTGCAGCTGAGGTGGGCCAGAACAGCTACTGTCCCCTCTGCTCCACCGGCTAGGTATTGCTGCTCATGCTGTGTCAGGACAGCCCAAACGGAGGAAACAACCTCCCAAAGCTGGGATGCAGCCATGAAAGCAGCTGAATTCAGACTCTGACTAATCAGACAAAGGGCTGGTCCGTTCAGCAAGGGTGGAATGTCTTAAAAGGAATGTGATTACATATTTAATAGGGTCTGAATGCAATAGACAACAAAAATAATATGAACTATTACGTATTTTCATGGTGAAATCCTAAGCATCGCTGCTGTTTTCCCACAACCTACAGACAGTTCCACTACAATTTTCTCCATAAAATGAGCATTTTCTGTCAGGAATCTGTATTTCTCCACTGGCTTTAATGCTTATGACTTTACCCAAATTCATCTGTCAGTACACATACTGGTTACCTGGGAATTTCTTTGCTGAAGTAACAACAGTCACACCTCCCTTATAATGTTTCCTTCAGCTGGATGGACCAGGATAAGGCCTCCTCAAATTCCCTCTACTTCTATCAGTTAAGTATTTTTAGAGAAAAATGCACTAAAATATCTCCTTCTGCAGAGTATGACAAATTCAACGTAATAACAGAACTTTCTCTCCAAGTAAAGCAGTTTCCACTTCTCCTGCAGGACCTACTTCAGTAGGTTTGGTCTATAGACACGAACACTGCCTTTCCTACAGGACTGAGAGATATTCACGTTCATGTTCAAGTCCACAGAACAACTACAGAGATTTACATAGCAGTGGATGTTCTCAGTGAAAATGAAGATTGACACTGACTGTTAACAAAGAACAGCTGGAATGTTAGATGTGAGAATTTCTTCTTTTTATGACCGTGGAGAAGGCATGGAGGAGACATCCATGAAAAGTGAGAGTATTGCCTGAAACACAGCATGCAGCCTAGCAGACCTCAGCGATGGTGACACAGGAATTTTGCCCTGAGACAGTCACCCCTCCTATGAGTCAGACCTCGACACTTAATTGCAGAAGGTGCAGCTCTTGAATCTTTCAGAATACAAATACAACCGCGAGGACCACCCTCCTGAATCAAGAGTACTACATTGAGTCTCATTAACAAAAGCTCATGACTTCCAAGATAATTATTAACTCAGCTGGAGGGAATAGCTAGCAGGGATGTTACTTCAGCAAGTACAAGACAATTAGCAGGTGTTTAATGTGAGTCACCAAGCCTTGAGAAGAACAAGTATCTTCTTCCGTATCATTCTTTGGCAGGAAGAAGTACTCAGCCTACCTAATTTTTAAGTTATGAGAAGCTGCCATTACTGTCATTAGCACTGCAAAAAACTGAAGATGTCATATTTGCTTGGTTTCTTTTTTTTAGTGTGCTAACTGCTTAATGCAAAAAAAAAAAGCGAGCTGAGATGCTTGTGCCTCATCAAAGGAGTGTGCATAACGAGGTTTTCAGGTAAAAGTCTCCCCTTCCCCCAAAAAGAAATGCTAATTTTGCTTCAGAAAACCTTAGAAAAGAGAATCTGGTTGAGTTGCTGAAGACAGAGGAATGATCAAAGGGAGCGGGAGAGCTGAGGCATACCCCTGCTGTTAGTGACTAATGGGTTTGTTTCTTCTGCCAACGTGTAAACGAGCCGCAATACCTATTGTAAGTCTCTGGAATTCAGCCCAAGTAGGAGAAGTGAAAGATTATAAAGGAGAGCTCATCGAGGGATGAATAGAACTTTAAAGTCAAATGCAGTGAATTACTATCTCTGCCTGCTTCTGAGAGAGACTAAATTCGTAGCTAAATTCTTACAAGGAAATATTTTTCTGAAATGCATGCTTTTACTGACCTACATGTCAGATCATTGCTACAAAGTGAAGGCAGTGCAGCTCAAAGAGATACAGAATACAAGAGAAAAATAAATGTATATCGGGTCTTTTTTTTGGTTCAAAACAATTACTGTGTTAGCTGTAGCAAACTAGATACCTTCTCTTTCTAATCTTTTATCTAGCAGCTGTGGGAAAGAAATGGGTAGTGTTTATTTCACGTATTCTAATAGGATGTGATGCTGTCCCAACAGACAGATTACACTTCTCGTCCAAAAGAGTTCCCATCATATCAGTATGATCCAGCTTTCCTTATTTCCTTTACAATGTGCTAATCTGAGAAATCAAGTTTTCAAACGTAAAAAAATATAATACATTCACTCCAGCCAGGTATGAGAAATAAATAGTTTAGAGTACATTTTAAATAGAGATTATTACTGACATAAACACTCTAGGTGTTTGATTAGGAATGTCAATGGCTTCCAGCCACACTCAAGCTAGAAAACGATGCATAATGGTCTGTTAAACCATTTGAGAATTAACGATGACATCAGGTAATTTCAGTGCTGTATTGCCAAAAGATAGGAAGAAAGGAAGGAAGGAGGGCTTTTTCATTTGGAGTTAAATGCTCCCTGTAGTATTTGCAAACCTAAATATTAGAAGAGTGTACTGAAAAAAGCCTTAGAGGCTTCAAATCTTAACTTTTGTCAGACTCAGAGTGCTAAGACCAGTAGATGGTAGTCGAAGGATCTGGCAGAATGAAATACCAGAATGGGTGACTTAAAAGTCCAAAAATGCTACTACTACGTCTACTACATTTATCCTGTGTCACACTTTATTCTACAAGCTTTTTGAAAACAGAAACTGTAAACAAGTCTCTGAAAAGAAACTAAAGACTTGTATTTCAGCTTTAGTAGCGGTAAAAGGAAGAATCTCCATAGCTCTTGACAGTGACCCTCTAGCAGAAAAACAGCGATTTTCCACAGGCATTGCTTTTAAAGCTCATTACAGTTTGGAGATCCCGGCGACCTTTGTGCATCAGGCTTTATTTATAGTGTTTTTCAATCAATACATGCTAAGTGGGAACCGACCATCACTCCATCAGATTCCCAGGACAATAGAGCAGCCTGTCATGTATTAAAGGAAACTCCTTCAGGCAATCTCACAAAGCACCTTCCCCTTCCTTTGCCTGAGTAAAGAGAAAACTACAATCCTTAGGAATGTCAAGATCATACAATTTGCTTTCGATGAAGCGTAGATTAAACTTGGTCCGGAAGTGACTCTAAGCCAGCCCCTTTCCAAAAGTCCGGAAGCGCCTCTTACTTCTACCGGTGGAGTTAAATACAGAAAAGCTTTACCTCTATTGCCTAACTGCAGTATACAGTCACATAAGATTCAGCAGAAATCCTCCAGTAAGGAATAGCATTGCTCAGCTAGTACTTTTTCTGGCCTTCTAGGTGATAACAGCAGCTGGAAACTGCATGTATCATATCCCGTGTTGAGCAGCTTGCAAAGTTTGTAACAAGAAGACTGGAAAATCTGAGATGATCACAGTAAGAACACCAACCTCAGTCTCCAAACAACCGTAAAGGTCTTTTGAGTACATTATGAGCTTCCTCTCCTTCACTCATGAGGCTATAATAATGAGTCTTGCTAAATATATAATGAAGAAAAAAATTGGAAAACAGAAGGATATACTCCAAACTGTCTCCTGATAATACCTGTCCAAGGACATTTACCCACCTGCAGACTGACATCTTACAAACAAGATAAAGTGTGATATGTAATTGCTTAAAAATAATTTTTTTAGGCATATGAAACTCCTTGAGGAACAACCTATCACTAAGCAGAAGCATAACTACCATCATAGCCCCTAAATGAGAAAGAAGATAAAAGTTGCTTATTGATCTTCACAGTAAACTTTGAAGAAGGTGTTCAGCTCCTGCTGATGGTGAAGATTACAATCTGAGAGTTTTGTGAACAGAAAATGAATAGCCAAATGTGAGAATATTTCACTTCAAGCAGATTTAAATAACATAAAGCTTGCAAATCAAGATATGTATGCAGTTTAATGTTAGTAGTACTCTACGTCAGTTTTAATCTGATTCATACCTGAATATCTACTTCAGCCATTTGTGGATTTTGCTTTTCTCGTGATAAGAAACACCTGTGATTAAATAGTGATATGTTCCCCTCTATCAGATCTACCTTTACAGATAATGCTCTTCTCCAAAATTCTTATCTTAGCACTCAGGAAATACAGTAGCTCTCAGTTTTTGTGATTCAAAAGAGGTGTGCATCAACTTCTAAGCTCACCACACTGCTGTTTTCTCAAAGATTCAATTACTCTTCATTTTCTAACCACAAAAGTCACTTGATTCTCATCTTCACTATAAGAAGGAACAGAACACCTTCTTCAGTTTCCCCCAAAATGATGAAGATTGTTACACATCTCCATTTTTTCACACTAGACCAGTCAATATGCGTAATCACGCAAGAAAAACATTCTGGCTGTTAATAAAGACACAATATGTTATCCACGCTCCCAAGATATTTTCCTAGTATTAATAATTCATGTTACATTTTAACCATCAACAGACATGCCCTACTCAAAAAATATGTGCTGATTTATTGCCAGAATTTAATCAAGCTATATTACTAGTCACCATGGAGTTAACTGTTGATCAACTGATCATGATTAACTGTTAATCAACAGTTTTTACTCTACATCCGTGTTTGGGTGTGCAGCCGTGTCAGTTTGCAGCACAGGTCCCCAGATACCAACACTGACAGGAAATTAACTCCCAACTCTTTTAGCAGAAACTCTAAATTCAGAGAAGGTGTGTGGCAATAGCCCTCCATCTATCTGGCAGTAAGTAAGCAAGCAGCACTGCCTCATGCTAGTGGGGTACAAGCTGCTAGAACTCCTCTAAGAAAAGATATAGTGTGAAAGAGCTTGCTCTGCACACCCTTAAAAATATTGTGGCAGCTGCTTCTGTTAAAACAAAGGAGTCAACTTCAACTAAAACTTTCAGTCTTCAAAGAAAACAATCATCTTGTGTCCTAAACTATAATATAAAAACCTACTTTCAAACAATTTTTGCCATGTTGACAGCCACTGCCTTCTGATGTTGGATGAAACATCCTCAGGTGAGACTCTGTGATGGTCAATCTTAAAACAATATTGCTGTTACCAAGGAGGTAAAATGTTTATTTGGCCAGCAATGAGATGAAAGACAGACAGTAGTTCCTTAAATATAATTAATTTATAGGTACACTGCATCCAAATTCTATGCTGGTATATAAAGCACAACCAGGGATTTTCAAAAGAAAGGTAACACTTTCCTTTTTTTTTTCTTCCCCGAAGCAGCACTTGGTTGGGCTAACAGGGGATGACACCACCTTGTCTCTGGCAGAAAGGCAGATTAAGATGCATCCAGGCCCTCCTCCAGCCCCTCCTCCAGCCATTTGTTCTTTCCCTGCCGTCCCTTTGCAGCCACCTCCACCTGACAATAAACTGTTTGTGCATCTGTGCTACCAACAGGGCTACGGAAACAACTGGGGTTTAAAATGAACCGCTGAAAGAAAACAAATCCCCCCAAAACGGTCAGTGAGTGATGGCAATGAGAGAGCAAAGGGAGGAGAGGCATGCCAGCTCCCCAAGTCGGGCTGGGGGAAGTCTACTAACATGTTTGGCCATTGAAGGAACATGCATTGTGCAACTACAATTTTGGTGACTAATTCTGCAATTTCGCGACAGATAAAAACTTAGTCTCCACACCTCCCCCCCCCCCCCAAATTATCCCTCCCCCAAATTATCTTTGAACTCATCACTTACCAACAAGCCTTTGATCAATACCAAAGCAGGCAAAGCCAGAACCATTAATATTAACATAAAAGACTTGGTGTCCCATCAGTAACGCTGAAAATATCCAATTTTCATCTTACACTGTTTTTCCACAGTATGCAAGAAATGAGTGCTCTCCATCCACACACAGAGGTAAAACGTTTCAAAGACAGTTTTATAGCTGATAGACTGATGAGTAGCCTCTGACATTTAAATGCAATTTAGCTTTTTCACAGTAAAAGATGAAGCTTCCACAGTTTTATGTTCAAAATAAAGCGTACTGGTTAGAAAACTGATGAATAAAAAATTGATTTCGTAGCTGGGTAGAAAGCATATAAATCAGACTTCTAAGTGATACAGGCTGTTCCCAATTTTTGAATATCCTACAGAGATATTCTGAATTTGCAAAGAGCAAAAATGTTTAGGCCTCAGAAATTTATCTGACTTTACTGAAGAGTCACTCAGGAAGACTGCAGTGACTGTTTTCCTTAAGCAAAAAGGAAAAAAAAAAGAAGATAGGATTTTTTTGTGATATTCAAGTTATTTGATAGTCCTTTTTCTGGTTATCAATGAGGTGCAAAGTAAAATTTTAATCAACATATAGGACAATATCATAGCAATTATTCATGCATATTTGAATAAAGTAACTTTTCGAGTCAGATGAGGATTCCACCCTAAAATATCTCACAAAATAGTATAAAAATTCTCAGAAAATCAGTATGAAAAGTAATTAAAAAAAGGTGAAGGCGATAAGCATGAATAACGAGGCTGGTTTTTGGGGTTCTTCCCAAGGCAGATTTTAATGACAATATCATCCTCTTTTTGTCAGACCAGGTTAAAGTAAATCACATCAATAATTGCTTTGATTTTAGTAATAAAAAGTTCTACTTGACTTCTTGATGCCTACTTCACAACTTTCTGTTACAAATCAATTTTGGACAGATAACAGGCATTAATTGGGCCATATTTAATCACACTTTCATCTAATAGGCAACACAGACAAGCCTTATTATCTCAATCTCCACTTGTCTTTGATTTTACAAGTCCTGTAAATATCTACTACCCAATTTATATTGACATGAGGTCAATTTTACAAGCTGGTTGAGAATCAATCAGCATGGGGGAAAAAATGAAGATTCCAATTCTGAAGTAAAACTCATATTCTTGGACGGATCACCGTTTTCACTTTTTCCACAATGATTTTCCAGCTTGGAAAACTCAACCTAGAAAATGGGCTCAGGTGTTGTGTCCAGTACAAAAGATGTGAAACTGAAGTTCAGGTAGGTGTTCTGGTGATAAAGGATGAGAGCCATCATCCCCTTCCCTGAGGGGTGCAAGCAGGACTCGGTGTTCACCAGACACAGGACAAACCTCGCTCTCTCTCACGAGACAAGACTGACACAAGCTAAGTGTACCTTTAGGGGTGGCTTCACTGTAACCCTCTTTTTCACGTACTTGGTTTAGTTTTCTTCTCGGCTCTGCTTAATCTCTAAAAACCTCCACAAACACCTGGGAATAGTCTTGGCCTCGCCAGCCATGCCATGGACAGCAGGGTACACAGATACTGCACAACTGGAGACACATGGGGCAAGTCTAAAGACAAGTATTACCCTGCTGAACTGAGCTCGTGTTGTCTGAGCAGCCAAATAATTACAGACACCTTCTTGGCAGAGAAGTACTGGCCAGCTGTGAAACCCTCAGACTTGGAAATCACTTGGAAATCAAAATGGGAATTTTCCCACTGACTTTGGTGAGGACAGGGTGGCATCCAGAGCTCAACAACCTAATTACAGGAGCTTTAATTCTCATTAGGCTTTTGCCCAGCCCTGGGCTTCAGTTGCATGAGTACCTGGAAGCTGTGAGCCTTCAGGTAAAAGGTAGGGAAGGTGTGCACCCCTGCAGCATCACCACTGCATGCCTGATAACTGACTGGGAATAATCTTACTTAGCACCCAGGCAAGCGTGGGATTTTCTGTTTGCTTTAAAGAAACAGCAATTTCACATGCAATTATTTTCTTCAGCATGATTTTTTTTTTCCTGTTGGTTCAATCTGTTACACACATAGCCAGTGATCCTGCGAACAGCGATGTATACGAATAATTCTCAGAATGTGTCAAGACCATACTGCCAACATAAATAAGTAGGTGTGTGTATGGGAACGAAGTCATTTTGGGGTAACGATACAACAAGAAAAGCTGTCCCCAAGTTTTAATATCCCAAATGTGTTAAAAAAAAAATTCCTATCCCAAAACCTTAATTTCCCAGAGTAACACTTGGAACACATTAAAATGTTCAGGTTATTAATATTAATTAATCAATTAATACTATTATAATTAATTAATTGCACAGTGCCTGGAGTCCTGGAAAGGGATCTTTATGGAATAATAATAAGATGGTATTCTACTCCTGCAGTGCGGGAGGAATTTTAAAAGATCACAACTTTTAAAATATTCTTAGTACTTTCATTCTTCTGCAGAATTAGTCTTTAACATGCATTTGGGTTTTGTAGCCACAGGATGGCATTCACTGCTGTGCAAAGGGTCAATAAAATGCAAAATGTGAGTAGAGCTTAGTCTACTAAGCTCTTTTATCTGTGGAAAGGAAATACTTAATGAAAAATGATTAATATAAATTTACTGCTTTCTACTGGTGACAACCATTGATTGAAGAATGTAATACAGAAATCCTAACATGCTTAGCCCTTAAGGTTCATGTTCTTACTGCATGGGCACCATGGCCCTCAATAGATAGATATCTTGCCTGACTCCAGTAAGCTGGGACACTCCAAAAATACAGAGCAGCAATTCCAGCCTGGGATACCAGCAACTGCATAAAGCACTTCAGTTTCACTTCCATGGTTTACAGAGTCAAAGTCACTCTTTATTGGATTTATACAGGCTCATAATTTACTGTTTATTTTCCCATTAGGGCAGTGTATGGGGTAGGTGTTGACACACAGCATACCAATGGGAGGACAGCTGGACAGAATGAATGGCCAAGGTGACCGATAATTGGACTGCAAATGTCAAAGAGTGGGGTTGAAAAGACAGGTATATCAAGCCACACATACTTTTCCCAGTTGTGAAATGAAAGCTAAGAGCAGGGGCAATCAGCTACTAGTAGTTACAATTTAAAGAATTGGGTCTGAAGTCAGTGGCAAGCAGCACCCAATTAACAGCAGTAGAGGTGTCTAAAGCGACTGGTGAAACGACTGGATTTAGAGTGATGAGCAGGAACATCAGATGGAGAGACAACCAAGTAATGCTATTAACCTTTGTGAGATTGCCTCCCTGATAATGTGGTCTGGGGGGCAATAAAACACTGCATGAGACAATATGCCCAATTTGGTAGTTGCAGGACTGATATATGGGAGAAAGCGGCCAATTTCCCTAGATTCATTTTATGGGCCTCCAATTAGCCCTCACTAGGTGAAGGAAGCGAAAGGAGGAAGCAGAAAGGGTCCCTCTAATGAGTTGCTTTGTTGGTTTGTAGTAGAAAAGATTGAAAAAGTAAAGTTTTAGGAGCTGCTTTGCTTTCGAGATTGTCTCAGGAGGTGTTAAAGGGGCAGGGTACTTTGTTGGAAATAGCCGTGAGAAAGCTCCTGATTTATGGGAGGTCCTGAACAGCACGAGTACATCCTGACAGGACCAGTGCAGGAGGCGTGATCCCTCGGCACAGGCAAATCAGATGTGCCAGCCCCATGCACCAATCCCCATGGTTAGATGCTGGGTCACTACTGCGGATGCTCGCCCATGATGTGGAGCCCTGGCTGACCTCACCTAGAGATGCTGCTACTGCTCCCTTTGAGAAATTCCATACAAAACATAAACAAACTTGTTCACCAAAAGTGCATCCAGTTTTAGAAATGGGATATTAGGAGCAGGTCTATCCCACACATTACTAATATGACAAAACGTCTAAAACTGATTTACAGGCTTAGTGAGGCAAAGGCAGTTTGTCAGTCAAGTGAAGCTCCAGATGCAATTCCTGTTTTGCTGTGTAACTGAGGTGAACAGGTGCTGAATAACCTCTAGAAAACAGAGCATGAATGTGTAATTTATTCAGCTACTACTTTTTAGGCATTCAAGGGCTAGAGGAGCGCATTGCACTCCAGAGAAAGCAGGGGTGTGTCTCAAGTCAGGAAGTCATGCTCTCAGCTATAGCTTGGAGGAGAGGGAAGGGACACCAAATTAGTTCTGCAAGAACTGTACTGAAAACATAGCCCACAGCTCTGAGTTGGGTAATTTGCTTTGTCAGGACGCAGGATAAATGACTGCCTCACGCTGAGCACTGTGCTGCAGCAGCAAGGATTTCTTTTGGGACCTCAGCAGCTTGCTGGAAGTTGGGCATCCCGTCACCACTGTGATCCATCATCAGGCACCCTCCCAGGGCTGCAGAAATAACACATCTTCTGCACACTTCAGACTTATTTTTATTAAAAAAGCCACAGCTTTCGATTGATACTTTCACGCTGAGAGTCGGATATTATGAGGATTGAATGCCTGAAGAGAAGGCATTCAAAGAAAGTATTATTTTACTTTTTAAATGTCATTCCGCGGCTGAGGTGCTGCAGTGAAGACTGCGCTCAGGCAGTATTTAGCGGACTGCAACAAAAACAGTGAAAGATCCTTAACTGTACATATTCTTGCGAAATGACAGTGAAAAAGACAGACCAGGCTTTAGTATTCAATTCAATCCCACAAACATATGTCCAAAGCTACACAGAGAGAGATTGTGCAGGTCCACTTGAACAACAGGGTTTTGGTGAGGAGGATAAGGAGTAAATGCAAATTAACCTCACGTGTCAGTTAATATTTTGATTCCTTCTGCTACAAATTATGGTCTATTGAGACCAAGCTAACACACATCTCTCACTGCCTTCTGTCCCTCTCAGTCAACAGAAATCATGCCATTTTGGCATACTTCGATGTATCAGATAATAAAGCATTATCTCTGCTTAGCTAAAATGTGTGGTCTGAAATTTACGATTTTGAAGAAATTTTCGAAGTGTTTTTTAAACTGTGGTCAAGTGCTGGGGTTTTAAAAAAGTGTGGCAATGTAAAACCATGTGTTTATATCCCCCCTGGTTTTTTCCCAATAAAGTTCTAAAAATAACTGTCTGAGGGTTAAGAACACTTGTTTAAATTCATACAACACCTTAAAAATTATCTGCAAGGAGAGTGGAAGGAAACAAGATTCAAAGAGAAAACCAGATCTATCTGAGGCTCTGGAAGAAAATATTAAGTTATTTACTGGTATCTGGATTAAAGAGAACATGATGGGTCTCAGAAAAGTTGAAGCCATAAATTGACAGACTGCTATTAGCAATATTTGTATTTTTTACTTCCCCAGGGAATGTGAGAAAAAATACCTCATTATTTTGATTCTGACATTTTTGCTTTCAAGCGCTCATGTTAATCCTTGCTTTTGAATATTTAGAATATTCCTTGCCAAAGAAAGTATTTTTTTGGCCAAACCATAAAATGTACTCTAAGACTGCTATGATAACATTTTCAATCTCTCTGTATCACGAGAGATTAGCAAACCGCAATATTACATTTGAGAATGATGAGATTAATCTGTTTCTTGACAACTGAAATTTGTTAGGCTGTGAAAAGAAAATTACTGGTTTTGAGGGCAGATTTCTTTGCACTTGATGCTTCAGGGCCTTTGTACTGTTCTGTTTAAATTGTATTTTCATAAAAAGCAAAATAACTGTTTGGTCTCTGGTTATTATCAAGCTGAAGTCAGATAAGACAAACATTAGGATTCTTATGTTCTGTGATAATATATTTAGAGAGAAAAAAAGTGTCAATTATGCTTAGTAAACTGATTCTCAACCCGATTAGAGGTTTTCTTATCTCTAGGTATCTAGTAAATACCTTAATTTGTGTCATGTTACAAATTTTGCTGAGAACTCCAATCTTATTTCAGCACATTTCACACAATGATGCACTTTTGCCATAACAAATTCTTTTTAAAATAAAAAAAAAAAACAAACAAAAAAGCAAAAAAACCCAAACCCCAATTTTTTGATTTTCAAACTACCATGATTTTGCTTGACATTTTCCTGTCCTGTCCAGTATATCTTTCTTGCTTAACATGAATATTTAAGGATTATATGGTGGAGTGACAGTGTGGTGACATGGGAAAGATCTGACAGATCAGAAAGAGAGGGAAAATACATTATACTGAAGGACATTACAGACTGTGAGATGTGATGAGGCTCAAAGAAAACGATGTGTATTCATTGTGTACTGGGAAAAGGTTCTCACCAAGCGCACAGACTGGTGGGGGCAGTTTTGTGGAATACTGAGTTTTTAACAACTGGAAATTATGAACCCCTGAATAATAAGAGCAGTAAGAAAGTGAAGACTAAAAAAAAAATATCAGAGGACACAGGACTGACAAAACCCAGATGATGTTACTCTAGACTGACAGTTCGACTCAATGGATTGGACCTCAAGAATAAAGATTATCTTCACGATGATGGTAGAAAGGCAGCTGTAGGGAAAATAGTAAGATCGAAAAGAACGTGCAAAAGGAAAAGAGCTGTTCCAGTTTCGCCCTTGTGGAGAGGCTGCCTGTCAGCCAAAGAGCTCACAAGTGAAGATGATCTGGGGAAGGGACAGCTTAAGCAGTGGGTGTCCTGGGAACCATCTCCAGTCGAACTCCACGGTCACTGCAACAGCCTGTGATCCAAGAGCAATGTGGCAAACCAACCCAAAGGCCACTCAGGACAGAGGAACTGGAGGCTTAGTGCTGGGATCCTGACACGATGTATTGCAGAGTGGTTGGATTTGGTGTGTGTAAATGATGGTGGCAAGTGAAGTTGCTGGCAAAAAATCCCAGAATCAACTTTTTTTAGCAGTAACAAGCCTGAATTTGGAACAGCTGAGTACAGATCACCGTGGGAGAAAGAACAAATGGGTGCAAATCTTGTTTAAGGGCATTTTTCTAAATGATGGATTAACTAAAAGGCATACTAGGATTTCCTATGCCCAGAAAGCATTTTAGTACAGATGCAATGCATTCCTAACTGAGGAAGAAGATGCTCCCCTGCCTTAAATGCAACCTTCAGCTTGGTCTTAGCTGTGAAGGCAGGAAAATGAGACCTCTGCAAAATGTGTGTGTGTGCATGCATTTTTGTGTGCTCAAACATTACAGACATAAATTAACAGTCTGGCAGCTGATGGGTATTACACATGCTACAAAAACCATGATATAGCACCAAAGCAGACATGCCTCACATAACACAAAGGCTCTGTATATCTAAAATAGATTCAAATCATGTGAAAAGATTTCCTGTGGCTTCTGCAGAAGATTAAAACATCGGTACATTCATAAAAAAATGTGAAGATTTAGCAAAGCAGTGCACCCTGTACAATGACTCTTTGTTTCACCAAGCACGGAGCCTGGCAAAGAGACACCCTGAAAGAGTATATCCAACCAATTTGGGCCTGGTAGGTGGGCTTCAGCCCATAAAAAAGGGAGCTACAGATCTTAAGAAACATACAATGAAGAGAAAACCTGTTAGCCCTGAGCTAATCTACGAGCTAATCCCTCAGTGAGAAAGCAACATTAGACCAAACTTCTAAATCCTGACTGAAAAGAAAAGCTTGATATAGATTAAGCACAGAACTTGCCTGCACAAGCTTAGCATGAGGAATGATTTATAAAACCAGAAGGAAGACCACTAATACATCCCTCTCTGTTTCAACAGCATTTAACATGTGGGTGCAGACCAAATTTTCAAAGCATGCAATAATACTTGATGTTTTAATAATACTTTTCCACCCATTTGCATTGATATAATGCTCTGCCCTCTCATGGCTCTGCAAAGAGAAGAGACAGGTCTTGAGTGTATTTTAAATTGCTTTTCTCTCATGTATTCTCTCTCACTCAACCCATTTCCAACACACCTGGGGAAATGCAGCCATGGGCACCAATGTCTAATTCTTTTATCCTTGGATTATTAGGGATAAATTTAGGAAAATCATTGCTCCTGAAGCCAGACTAAGCACACCACTCAGGGTAAGCAAAGGAACTGAACTAGCCCCCAGCCTAATACTTTCCCCTCTCCATAGTGACATCACGTATGTCTTAATAAATTGCTAGTTAATCATAAGGTAACTTTCTTGCACTACTGCATGATGCTGAGTGCAGTGAGACCTTAATTAGGTCCAGAGGGTCAAGGAAGTGCTGATACACCTCTAGGCTCCCAGGAGGTGCTCAGAACCTTGCAGGGTGGCTGACCGCAGGCTGGATTTCCTTGCCGGCACAATTGCATCTCGTCTGTTATGCCTTTAAAAGATTTGGAAAATGCCTGATAAGACAGCACACAAAATCTATAAGCTGAGTATCTCCTTCCATGCTCCTGTGCTACGAGATGCTTAGAGCTGAGACCTGCTGCTAGAATGCTGTGGGTCAACAAGGAAAATTCTAAAAGAGGCATTTGATGCCCAGCATGAAAAAGCCAACAGAGCTGTGCTTTGCGGATATTGATTTCCTCATTTCATGACCCAACGGTTCAGGTCAGTGATTCATGAAATCTGTAAAACAAGCTCCCTCCCTCTGCAAATGTCAGATATATGCAAATCATTCCTTGACTAAGGCAAAGCTCGAGGCAGTAAGAAATATGATTTTTCTAATGAGACACAACCACTATGGCAGACAGCAGTGTGTGAAACAAAGCCCCAGCCCTGGATGACTCCTGGATGACTTCAAAACACGAACCTGAATGAGCACCTGCAAAATCATCTGCATCTTCACACTGGGCCAGGTTTTCATCTAAATAGGTAATCAGTTTTCTATCTTGCATCGTAATACCAATTTTTCCCTGCCCATTTCTAGCAGACTCACTGTCCAGTGGAACATGATTTTGTAAAAAATGTATTTGTATATGGTGGATCTCTCATCATATGTCAACGAACTGGGAAAATCAAATCATTTCCATGAGCTGAGGAGGGAATAAATAATCTATGAGCTGTCCTTTCTAATTTTAATACCAAATAAATTAACACTTAAGCTCACATTACCTCTATAGAAGGTCTATAAGCTATCTGACTCATTCCTACAATGGTCAAACATTCATAACAAAACCCACAATTTTGCATATTGAGTTACGAAGATTTTTTACTGAGGCAGCTCATTAAAGACAGAAAGGAGGACAGCTTTTCTTCATTACTATTGGTCCCCTAATCAATAAAATAGATTAACCAAACAAGTGTGAGATTTTTAATGCTGGACTGAAATCCTGCCATGGAAGAACTTCCAAGCAGTATCAGATTAGCTGGATGGCTTAAACACCCTCAAAGAGAGGCCAGAATCAGACACTGTGATATAAATGATGCACTGATGGAACTGTCAGTAGCGTATTTGTCCTTGACACCATCCTGGTGTTAGCATGTGCAAAATATTTATTAGAGAATAAAACTAATCTTGAGAAAGTTAAAAGAATGAGATAAATATAATCTAAAAAAAAAAAAAAAGATTGAAATCAGCCATTAGCACAAGGCAAAAAAGTAAACAAACAGCCTCAGGGTTGACTTAAAAGTCTACAAATTTTATGGAAATGTCACAGACATTCTTTGCACATCCAGTCTCTGAAGGCTATTGGTATTTCACTGAATAACTGAAATGAGCTGAGGGTCACTGCTGCTATTTGATAGACACAGACCCATTCTCGCCCTTCTCCTTTGGTATATATATTGTGTCATCAGAATTGTGGGCACATTTTCCAATGGCTACCTGAATTTAACATGGAACACTAAGGACTTTAAACACACAATTTTTTTTTTTTTTTAATCAAACCTTATTTTGCCCCATGATTATAAATTTATAAAGAGGTTTTTTTTCTTATTTAATAAGAAAACAGATTTAAGATTCCACGTGCATGAAGAAAAGTGTTAGCAAATTCAGTTTTCCCAATGCTTAGACTCTGTCACTTGTGTTACTTCTCAAGATGTTATGTAAAATAATGGGACATTTGGGAGCTATTGAAATTCACAATAATGAAAGAGTGTAATCTGTAAAAATATGATGCCTTAATTATTTTGCTGTTTAAAGTCTCTGTTCATATGTCTTGCACAGAGACCACTTCCTTTACAATGGAATTAGTAATATTTTCAGTGATGCACTTGATAATTCTTCATTTTACCAGGTCACATAAGTTAGAGACAACAGTCTAGCTGAGGAGACCACTTATCACCGCAGACAGATAAATCACACCAGCACTTTTCCCATGTTTTGCTGTGTAAGACTTTCTGCCCAAATGCACATGAGAAGCAGTGTGCAATGTCATATGTAAATCTGCCTCTGAAAGATAGTTTTAACCTCCAGTCACCTCCTGCCTTTGGAAAGCTGTAGGCTGTTTCTGAAAATAGCAGCAGAGGAACACAGGGCGCAGGATGGAAACCTGCATCATGGGGTGAATGAGCCCAGTTTGTGCCTCCTAAGCCCAGACCTGGTGTCTCTGCTACCACCCCACTGGCCAGGTGGATCGCCCCTCTGCTGATAGCGCCATGGAGAGGTAATATGATGAACATGTTTTTGATTTTCTTTAGAACTGTTTGTTTTCTTCCCTTTCTTCCCCNACTTCGAAGTTGACATTAAAGTTCAGTGTGTCACCATTTGAAGACGACATTGATATATCTTTCATTGTCTTTTTAGAAAGCTGCCTCTATAAACCAACTGTTCAACTAGAAATACTTTCAGGTGTCTTAGAAATAACTAAAATAGTTCTCTTATTTCCAGCCAGCACAACCAGTAATACTTTTCAAACTCAAGCTGGAAAGAAGAGGCTGTTTACCTTTTTTAAACTTCCCTTGCATTTTCTGATAGGCTTCAGTGTTAAAAAAAGGAAAGGCATGTGCCTTTGGAGCCATTTAAACCTCAGACAAAATGTTCAATCAGACACACTGCCTCATTTTTACACCATCACCAGCATGTCACTGAGAAAAAATGCAGCTTTCTCTGCCAAATGTGGGCAATGCTAAAGAACCATGAAACAAATGCTTACACAGACTTGTAATCCAGGATTTAAGCAATCAGTGTGCTGTAGAGCACCATTCAGCTACATAAACCCAATGAACTTCAGCTTTTGTACTTCTCCTGTAAAAATATACATGAGCATATTGCCACACAGCTGCCTATATTCTTCAGAAAATGCTGCAGTTTCTCACAAAGGACCACTGACTTCAGGCATCGCCACTAGCAAAGGCTACAGCCCAACTGAGCACGCTCAACAGCAAAACAAAGCTAAATTTGTTAAGTTCTTGTGTGGGAGATGCTGGAGAAAAAGAGGAGGATGGTGGAGAACACAGGCTGGTCCAATGCTGAGCCACCAGCGTGGTGTTTGTGGGAAGAACTGAGAGGTACTGCTATTTTAAAATGCCACTTTGCGAGTTTTTAAACTCCTTCTCCCCTGCAAACTGTGGCCATAAACTTTCCGGCAGCAATTTCCCCTGTGATATTCTGGACCAAATTCCAAGCGGAATAAAATTATAATCCCTCTATCAACATTCCCCTCACATTTACATTTAATTTCCCCATTAAATGAGTGGAAATTTGAATTCTTTTTGGAAGGCTCCAATTACAGCAGATTATCATGTTTCCCTCTAATTACTGCATATAAATACATACCATGTAACACAGTTTATTGTACCCTTAGTGTACTTACAGTAAATAGAAACCAATACGCTTCATTCAGCCCATGTATTTTGACGCTCACATCAGATTTAGCAATTTGTCTTCATTACAACCCCTTCCACTGTTACTGCCATCCTTCTCAGTGCTGTGCTTGAGCTGCGCAGCAGGAAGATTGATGAAGCTTGTGTATACTGATTTGTGACAAAAGCAGGGCACTTGAGAGGCACTGTTACCATTCTGATAGCACTAAGTTGGCTAAAAATTAGCTGCACTAAGCCAGTACTCTGCTCCCACTTCTCCTCCTCTTCAATTATGGTACATGACTTGGACCTTGAAAGGCTAAGGCTGCTGTAGCACTATTTTTAAACCTATTCCCTTCAGTTGCTTTGTCACTTCTGAAGAGATTTAAAGTTCTGACCATGCTTATTAACAGCTACTTTTATTCTTTAGAGGCACTTTGAATAGACAAGTTTTTCACCATGACAAATGTTAAAAAATATTTTCTGAATGAATCTACAGCGGTAAATTTAAATAGCTATTTTAGTCTTTTGGAGGAACAGATACTATGGATAACAATTTTCAAAACTGGCTAAATGTGTGAAGAGCCCACACCACACGTGCTCATCAGGGAGAGACTAAACAGCCTCAGCACTTTAGAAGCACCAACTTATATACCATTATTGAGAGGATGGAGAGGTCATCTCTCACTACAGACAATTCATGCCTTCAATCATGAAGTTTCAAAGACTGTTGCTAGAATTGCGCACTGAAGCCTGTAACTCTTCTGGCTCATTCTTTTCCTAAACACAGGTCTTGACACAGCAATTCCCAACAAGCTGAACTGCTCAGTGGTGGGTGCACTTTGCAGAGGCCTGCTGTGCTGGAAGAATAAGTAATAAAGCCTCTGCAACAGAGTGTTTAGAAACTGCTCGGGGTAAGAAAAATGTGCTCAGATCCAATTTCTGGGCTGAATGTGCAAGTCAATGAACTGTAGCCTGGATCCAACAATCCTCCCCCATCAAGTTGCACATGTACACTGGAAAGCAGACCAGGAACTATTCATGTTCTGGACATCTCAGAATCAGCTGACACCACACGAGGGTGCAGATCCTGCATGAAATGGTTTAAATTTTTACACTTATTATCGGACCTCCACCACTCCAGCAGCTGCTTGCATAAAATCATGTAGCAAAATCACTGGAGTTTGTAAAACTGTCAACCAGCATAAGGAGACATCTACAAAAACTGTGGGCAGAAAAAACCAGCCAGGCTGGTTTTGTGGGTTTTTTTTTTTTCCATAGCTCAAACTCCACTAACATTCTCCACTTCTAGCTTCTTCTTAGTAAATTAGCATAATATGAGAAGAGAATGTGAAGTGTTAACATGGAAATTATTAGAAGACAACACATGTCCAGAAGAAGAAGGAAGTAAAAGAAGGAAAAAAGAGGATGATGTATTCAATTACTGAAAGAAAATAAAGCCAAATCACCTGAAACTTGCACCTCAGTTGGAGATACATCACTATTCTCATTCACTTGCAAAGCAAGCAGGTAGCTCTCAGGATTACCTTTCCTCTTTCAGATTGTTACCTAAATACTTCATCCTAACTATAAAATACTTGAGAAAGTCTGTGAAATAGAAATAATGCTTTTGTCTTGCTTCATGTGAGAAAGTAATGTAATCAAGTAGTTATTTTCCTCCCATTTCAAGCAGAACCATTCCATTAATAAGAATCCACTAAAGCAAGAGACCATCCTGTATAAAATCCAGTTAAATCCAATACAAACCTTAGCAGCAAAATTCTACCTGATAACAAGCACTGAATACAAGTTGCAGCTTTCAAAGGCATTATCAATGTGTCAGAAAAAAATTAGGCTCTCAACTTGGGAGCTTAAAAAAAAAAAAAGCCACAATCAGTGAAAAACCTGGGAGCAGCAATACTTTTCTTCCCCCCTCTTTCCAAAATGCCAAAACAAACAAAGAAACAAACAATACCCAAACAGTATCACCAAAGCAAACAGAAAACAGAGTGATTATAAAGGGGAGTCAATTTCTGAATTCTTCCTGCAGCTTTTGGCTTTTTGGCTCAGAGTCTAGACATGTTTCTGCACTCACTTCGGAACATATTCTTTGCTAAGTGGAAGTCCTGTGACAGCAGCCTGAGGTACCATTAAAAAAATCCATGTGGACACGGGTCCATACATCTAAAGAAGACAACTGAAAGAGAAAGGAAGAAGAAATGCACATCTGACCTGGGCCTCGGTATGTACTTTGCAACAGAATTCTTGTGCAACTTCAAAGGAGAGTCACTTAGATTCCTTTCCTAAGCATGGCAGCCTTAAAAATACACATCCTGGTAATTCATGTTTCTTTTGGTACGGACAGGGACAGGCAGCTCGGGAAGAGCAACTCTAAGCCATCACAGGAGGCAGTCTGGAGACAAGCACTGGCACTACACACAACTACAGTGACTAACATCTACTAACTTATTTCACTTCATTTTCCCAACAACTTGGGTGGAAGAGGTGGAAATACTGTTAATAATGAAATTTGCTAAGTAAATACTGGCAGGTACTTACAGGGTACAGCGTTTCTGCCAAAGACAGTCTTTTTAAAAATAATTTAAAAGTTGTATCTAGGAAAGGTCTGTCAGTGCCTCACACACACACTGGGCCAAGGGGAGCAAGGGTTGCTAGGTCAAGTACTAATCAGAGCTTTTCAAAGGGAGCCAAGTTTGCGCTCCTTTACACCAGACAGGCTCCGGGAAGACGGGTATGAAATGAAGCCGGAAGGGAAACACTGTACTACTGGGAAACCACGGCTGTCTCAGCAATTAAGGCCTCCCCAGGGGGTTAATTACACAGAGACAGACAGGCATTTTAGAAAACGTTTCTCAGTTTGCCACAAGAACAAGCACAGCTTGACCAGCCCAGCTCTGGATCCCAGCCTGTGCACGGATGTGCAGCAGGAACGCGCCTCCCAGGAGGCAGCGATGGGCAATGTTTCAGCAACAGCTCAAAGGGGCAATTTGACCACCAGGGCTGTGTCTCCACCAGAGTCCAGTTCCCTTTCCCACTCACTGTTCCCAGGTGGGCTTTACAATGTGGTCATCTCCACACTTCTGCAGGACACCCTGCTCCTGTGTTTCTCTTCTCCATAGCCTGCCCTCCACTTTACTCCCCATTCACAAGCCTTCAAGCAGTGCACGACACAAATTCCCCTCCACTGCATCTTCAGCCCTCAAAATCTTGCAGATTGTTACTTTTTCAAGCAATTACAATTCAGGGGAAAGAATATATTAGCTTGTATTGATGACTAAAGCTGAATTCCGTAAGTAACTAATTTTTTTTCTTTTTGCTATTAATAGTAGCACTCCCCCATCTGTCAGGGAATCCTTTGGAAAATGTGTATTTGGCATGTTTCACTGAGATCTCTGAGGCAAACAGAAAAATCACAGATAAATCACAGATAAATCACGGAATTACAGAATTACAGAATCAACCAATCGCAGAATGGTTGATGTTGCAAGGGACCTGTGGAGCTCATCTAGTCCAACCCCTACTAAAGCATGTTCATGTACAGCTGGCTGTGCAGGATCCAGGCAGGATTAGAATATCTCCAGAGAGAGAGATTCCACAACCTCTCTGTGCAACCTGTTCTAGTGCTCTGTCACCCTCACAGAAAATAATTTTTCCTCATATTCAGATGGAACTTCCTGTGTTTCATTTTGTACTAACTTCTTGCCCCCAGGATTACCTGGTCCTTCTCCACAGAGCAAAGGAGACTTACAGACCCAAGATTCTCACCAATAGACATATTTCAAAATCAGTGCCTATTTCATTCCATTTGTGATCTTCTCTGACAGTATAAGCCAGAAAGCTTGAAGTTATTGGAACACACGATTACTTTATTAACTTTACAACTTGATAAATCCTAAAAAGGGAAAATTCCTTGTATTTCCCTCCATTTATTTATGACATAGAATGTGTAAGAATCTACAGTGAATTATCAAGAAAAAACCTCAACCCAAACTTCTACAGTAATAATCAACCCTTCTCTCCTGTGTTCTGCACTAACCAAAATAATGTGGGATTTCTAGCAAATAAAAAACCTAATGAATACGCAAATACATATTTTACTACATTTTGCTGTTGTGTTCAGATGTTTTTTAACTTGTATGGATTCGAAGAGAATTTCCTAAAATACATAGTAGGGATGATTGATTATGTGGGACAATATGGTTCTTTTTACTTGTACCAACAGGAATCAAAAATTCCTTACTCCACAAACAGACAAAAGAACAGAGTCAAGGAACTTTTACCCAAAGGAAAAAAAACACAGCATGGTGTACAGCAATGTGAAAGGAAACACATGTGGCAAAACCAGTAGTTTACAAGTATATCACTCCACATCCAACATATGTGAGCTACTTACAAAGAGAAACATTCATCACAAGGGCCAAGGGAATGGTTTAGATACTCTTTTTCAGAAGGCAATTTTTAACTTGAAAATTGTAGTTAGAAGTTCCAATAAGCAAAAGCTAAAAAAAATCATTGATTCTGATGATGCAGTGAATGTGAAAAAGGTCAAAGTTTGCTTTCATCCAAACTATCAGTTTCCACATTAGATCCAAGATGCAAAACTTTAAACCTGTTTAACCTGAGAGACTAAAAATTGTGGCAGTGTGGAGGTCATTCCACCTGTTTTTTAAAAAACATTTTGCTCTAGATATTCTAACTTTCTGTCATGAACAAAATTTAAGAGCTACAATAAAAGACTTTAATGAAGTAGATTAGAGGTGGAAAACAACTGTTCAATTTTTGTTCAATTTTTTTCCTGCGTTTGCGAACTGCAAAATGTTTTATTTCTTCTGTATAATCAGGCAATTCCCAGCTTTGTGTGACACTGTTATAAATGAAGAGAAGGGAGAATACCACTCTCCTGGAACAGAAAGAAGTGATTTTAAACTAGAAAAGTCAGCTAACCTCTTAACATGTATTTCCACTCAAACATACCTCTAAAAAATGTTCTGCTTGCTGTTCTCGATCCAGTTTCCTTGAGGTTGTGGTAATCAGACCTGTGAAAAAAGGATGATATTTGATTGTCAATTCCAATTGAAAAATATGTGTGTTTATCAACCTGAATACAAATTAATTCTTAAAACACTCAAAGGGAAAAAATCTACTTGAAGCTGTATCAGACACAGATTTCTTGACATCTGTCAAGCATTTTATTTCTCAGCCCAACCATTATCACCTTCTGACCAGCAATGAATCTTTAAAGAAAAATGCTGTGAGAAAAGTAACTGAGAAACAGTTAACTGTGTGTCTACAGTTAACATGCTACATTTATTACAGTGAATGAGAAAAACTCACTGAAGAATCACTGTTTGTCTTATGATTAAGAGTTTCAATGAATCATTTGCATTTGACTGAAATTCTTCCATAAAAAACCTTATTAAAGATTTCAGAGTTCTCAACAATTAATGGGATAGGATGCTGATTACTTCCATGCCAAGAATACTTGACAAAGAAGGTTATTTCTGTAATAACTACTTGTATACATAATGATTTCCAAATGTAATCATTCTAATGCATTAAAGGTTTTGTACTACAATTTCATCAATTTGTTCCATGCTCATATTGAGTCTTTAAAATAAAGTACCCTTTTACATGAGGATGATCAAGATGTACTTTCGCAAATGATTGAACTCTTGTGAGATTTATACCAAGGAAAGAAAAGGAAACGCTTCCAAAGTTCCCTCAAGAAAAGTGATACATATCTTCTAGGAACACAGCTTTGCTTTTTATTTTGGTCTTACCAGAGATTTAAAGGGCAGATCTGGGTTTTCCCTCATACAAAACATTTCTTTGGATAGGAAAATGCATCATGTGCTTGTTTTTTGACAGACCAACTTTTCCTAGAGATAAAGCTGATTTTGGAGACAATGCCAGTGGGCCAAGTTGTTCTCAAGAATTGTTCATATTTAAGATTACCAAGGGAAACAAGAAAATAAATTCCCCCTGGCTTAACTATTCTACTTATTGAATTAATCACACCACCCAAGCATCTAAACACAAATCCATGATGACCCCGAATTCTTAAAAAACCCCACCAGCAACATGTGCATAAGACTTCTAGTCCCAGAACACTTCTACAGCTACAGCTCCTCATGTGCTATCACCTTCTCCTTGGAGGAATCCCTTTACCTATTTTGGTGAAAAGGAGAGAAATATTACTTGAAGTAATGGGACGAAATGAGATGAAATGAATGAAGGCAAGGGGACTCTGCTTCCAGGATTTCAGACTCGTTACCAAGATACATCAGACCACAGAAGTGACACCCAAGGGGAGGTCACAGAAATTAGAGTGCATCATTACAATTACATGGAATAACGTGGTGCTGGCAAAAAGCTGAAAAAATGAAACTGGTATTGCCTGCATCAAGCAGTTGTAAGTATTCAGAACTGTTACACCATATGGGAGACATCTATCTACTCACTGCATGAGTTTAAACAGAAATGACAGCACAGATGATAAACTGGTATAATTCACACAAGATCCCCCCATGTCTAAAAAGAACTGGCAAGAAATTCCTAATTATGAAAGAAATTCAGCCCCAATAAATTGATTAAGCAAAAATTTTAAATCTGAAATATCCCTATTCATCACATGCACAGTCACTATGGATATTTATTAAGCACAACCTAATCACAGTAAGGAATACAATAATTTTTAGATCATCTTCCACTTCCTTCATTCCTGATGTGCCATTGTGAACTCTACCTACTTTTTTCTTAACAAAAAGAGATCTCTAGCTATAAATTAAAGAGGGTCTCTGTCCTCATCACCTTCTTCAGGCAGAGAAATTCACATCCTTTTTGAAGACCAAGAGCTAACATTTGAAACTGAGTATCATGAACTCTTAGAATGAATAGTACTTGTCTTTCATTGGTAAAACTAAAACTATTACTACTGCAGCTCCTCCTCACAAAACTACTGTTATCACAAAGGAGGTTTTTTGTTTCTCTCTGTTTAATGTAGAGCCTTTTTGACTGCAATAATTGTCAGCGCCTTCAGACCTGAATTTTCTTCTAAAAGAGGTATATGAACACATAGCAAGTCTCTACAACAGAACTGCCTGTATTTTACATGTAGCAGGTCTTAGAAGATTTATCACTCAGATTCAACAGCTGATCCTAAAGGGCAGGTAGCAGACCATCACCATCAGTTCTGCAGACCCGATCGTGAAGTATGTTGATTGTGAAGCATCAGCTTGTCTTTGCTTTAAAGACAGCTCTACGTACAACACCCATTCTGGGCAGTTTCATCAGGTTGTTAAATTAATGTGCAGAAATAAGAAGGGATGTGTGTGCAGTCATGAAGCCTTTAGTTTTCTCTCCTGTTCTCTGTTCTCATACATTCCTGAAGTTGGGGACAGATCACGCTGTCCAACACTACAGCTCAAAATATGACTACACATAAAACCAGGTCTTAATTACGTTATATTAGTATTTATTAATTATGATATTAATTACATTATATTAATATTTATTTAATTATTTTAATGTATTGCTATGGATATGAATCTGGTTCTTTCACGTTACAAAACTATTTCAAGAGATTATGAAGAGTAATCATCCAAACTGAAAAAATAAATATGACAGTTATGTCTAAGACTACCCACAGCTCTACCAGTCCAGTCTCAAAGAAATTAATTTCCTGGGTTTTATGAAAACCTTACTGTGTTCCTCCCTCCTGTATTCACTCCTCCATGCCACAGATACATAATAATAGCAATATTAAGCAGGATGTAGAACTTTATTTTCAAGACACTGGGGCAACTGAGAGAAACTTGACTTTGCACAAGAGACCATATCTCAGTTTTAGTTCTTATCTAACTGTATTAAATTGTCATACTCTGTTAGAGTGGAAAGGCATTATCTAAAGAAAACAACTCACAGAGAAAAATAAACCCAAGGAAATTATGTTAGGCTGCCCTCCTGGTTATGACAGAAAGTCACAAGGGGACAATGACAAAAAATGACCGTTCCTTTTTTTCCTATCTTCAGTATGTGCTGCAGCCCTTACAGACACAGCCATATGGACAACTCTCCAAAGCCAGCTGGGAAATACAGCAAGCATTTATCAAAAAAATAGTCAAAACCACTAACAAGCTTCAGAAGTTGCTGTACACCTCTCAAATGGTTTCTCTCAAATTTCCAGGGAAACATCATGGTCCTGCTAAGGGCAGGAGATATTTATAACTGTGATCTTTAAGAACATCCACAAAAGTGAAGAGGAAAACTGTATTCAATAGAGAAGTTACTTACAATAAAATCATCTGCTTAAAACCAAGGTTATGTCATTCTGCTCCACAGAATGTCAAGCCTTCCTATGATTTTGTGAGTTAAAACATCTCTCTCTTCATCCTTGCATGTCTGTTCCTCATACCATATAAATGAGTTGTCCTATGAAACTCCAAAACATTGCTTGACCCAGTATTTCAGCTCGGAGATAACTTGCTATATAAAACCTTAGAGGTCTTACACAACTTGCTTTTCTATGATACCTGCCACTTGTGCTGTTGAAGTGTTTTTCCCATCTTCATAAATGAACAATTATTGTTCTACTCCTGTTACAGAGTTTGGAAGTGCTGGAAGGTGAACTAGCTCACTCTACACAACACATCTCATAATACTGCAGGACACAATCACAAGTCCCAGATGACACTGACAGGGGAACAGCCCTTCAAAACCTCACTGTACACTGGATAAGATCATCACTCTCTCCCAAATCATTCCCCTGTAAAAGGAAATTCAGCATGTAGATGGAGAAGAAATGGCAATGTTTTTCATGTCATCACTTTGTAACACGGATGGGATGACCAGAGATGAAGGGTGGGTAACAAAGCAGACCTGCCTTAGTGCTCAAATGCAGCCTTAGTGACACAGAAGAAAAAACAGGACCAACACAGAGAAATCCTGACAATTTAGCCAATTCATCAGCCTATACATTCTTCAGCCAATGCATTGTCTTGCAAACAAATCACCAGTTAAAAGGGTTCAGAGGTGTGATCAAGACATTAGACCAACACTTAGCATTGATGCTTAGGATAATGCTTTTAGCACAGAGATGTGCTAAAGAAAGGAAAAGTTCATCAGAAAGAGATCAAAACCCACCTGAGTCACTTTGCACATGCAATTGGTGACGCCTGCAATTACTAGATCGAAAATGAAGAAATGTACCTTATTAGCAAACAGTAACTTGGTGACAGGTCTGATGTCATAGGAGTAATGCCAGGCATGTGTGTGGATGAACGCACGTGTGTGTCTGTATCACTGAAGAGGACATAAAATCAGGAATACTTACAAATTCAACAGTATGACCAATGCTTTATAATTTTCAAATTTTTTTTTAGAATTCGATGATGATCAATCAAAGTGAAGGATTTAATCCACGCTCTGCCTTCAGTTAGCTCTCGTTTCACAGAACGGTGCTCATAGAAATAAAAAAAACCTCTGAGTGCCTGTGTGTGCTGAAGTAGACAGACTGTGCTATACAAACACATATATACTGCATGTACAGTCAAATATTAGACTATGATATGCATGTGTGTGACATTTTGCATCTACCCCATAAGTGCAATATTGAAAGTTATCCTAAAACGCACATATTTGCAGAGGTATATTTGGCTCTAAGGTTTACTGATGTTCATTCTTTCCACATATATGCATTATTTGAAGTGGTTTTGTTGGAAACAAACTAATTCATTAATTCAAATTTCTTCTGCGGACTTAGCCAGAGAAGAAAAATTCATAAAGGGCTGCTAAGTGCAAAGGCTATGGCAGAGGAAATCATGAAGCACTGGAGAGCTTGAACAGTATTACACAGAGGGAAGCACTGCTCTGGGTTTGCTTCTTCTGATGCTTATTCTCTATGCATCCAGAACAGCCCACGGCTGTAGGTGTGATAGTAACTAAACTGACCCTTGACTTAGAAGAAATTCACATATTTTTCAGTGCTATGGCACTTAGGGACCAAAAATGAGGTTGCCACAGGCTATTTTCTGACACAGATTGAATTTCCCTAATATGGCTGTGAAGCCAAGGAGAGTTCAATAGCCTTCTCCCTATGAAATTAAATTATTTTCATTCAACCTGTGGATGGATAACCTTACCTGAGCTGTTTCCTGAAGTACTGCCTAAAAGATAACAGAATCTGGTATGGAGAGACAGCATATTTTACTGCTATCTCTGGAAGTGCTGCAAATTTTATAGTCTAAAGAATTTTTTTAAAAAAAAAATTAAATTCTGAAGAACTCCTTTATTGATTTCTCATTCTCAAAATTTGTTTAGGTGAATTATGAAAAAAGTGTAAGACAGGTAACAAGCAGGCTAAAGTAAAAGAAGCCAAATAAATTTCTCTGTTTTAAGCTGAAGGCTGAGTGTCTTCATAGAGATAGGAAGCTGAGAAAGAAAGCAACATCATTCCCTTCCCTGGCAAAAGATTAATAGGATACAATTTACTGCATGTTTTACTGTCCATTATAAATCTTTTTTTCCTGCTCTGCATATCCATAAAAACCATTTATTAAGAAAATACAAGTGGGGGATGGATGGGTTGGAAGTGTAACAAGGGACTTCAGGTTATTACGCAGGGTTTAAACACAGCCTCAGAACATAGTGCCTGGCTCCAGGTCATAGCAGTACATGCTTTACACCCTTCCCACTCTCAGTGGAGTCAGGATCTTGGCCTGGGACTTCCAGGCAGCACAGGGCCATATATGTCCCGTGACACACACACACAGATGGTCTGGATGGATTAGCCGAGGCCTCGTCTGAAAGATTTCCAGTCCCTAGGTGATGAGGGGAACTTTCTCCCCATTCAGATACTGATCCCATCTTCAAAGAGAACAATTTTGTGATAGAAAGAAGAATATGAAATTAGACACCCTTCTCCACTGAGTTCTTGTGCCCTGTGAGATGCTCTGAGAATCCTGCAACACTGCTCCTACCCTGTCACAGTCCAAAGTGGATGCACTTCCCAGTCTACCTTTGTCAAATACTGTAAGGAACAAGAATACAAAAAGAAAACCTCAAGAAGATATCAAAGGAAACATTCTGTAGAGTTACCCTTGAAAGCTCTGCTTGGAAAAATAATGCCTTGGGATTGTTTGCTGTAAATACAGGCCTTTTAACCCAACCAGCTGAACAGACAAAAGGAATAAGTAAAACAAACACTGTTTTTACAAAAATGTTCCATAAATTCAGTGACTGGTTATACACACTGCTCATTCACCAAAGCCCCAGGGTTGAATCGGCAGAAACTCATATGGGAGTTTATGGGTTTACTAGAAATCTAAAATATTTATTAGCATTACACACAAAGGTATGAACACAACGCCTCCACGCATTTAAGAGCACAGAAGAGAGTACGCAGCTGCTGAGAAATACAGCCATCAGCTGTCAACTGTCCCACTACTCTTTGAAAGTAAATTTAAGTCTTTAGATGGTTAAAAAAAAAAAAGGCAGCCACGATAAATAGCATTAGGATTTGCACCATATATTCAGGAACGTAAAACTACCGCGTATTCCTAACCATAGAAATGTTGAAATGAATAGCAATAACCAGGGTAATTCTATTATCCACAGGCAGCGAGAGGCATTGTAAACACTCTAACAGCACATTCATCTCCGGCAATAAATTAGGGATCGACAAAGCAAAATTGAATTTCAAAGATAAATGATAGAAAACGATGTACATTTCACTTGGAGATGTAAACAAACATATCATTTTATATAATTACACATGTAAACCTCTAATTTAGAAACACTGTATTCTGATCTAAATGAATGATACTTCATTGAACAAGAAAGAGAACCCACCAGGCGAGCCTGTGCAATTACGTGGAGGACTGCTGCTTTATTGTTTTTCCTGAGGTGACAATGAGAGTGGAACGACCTTTTTGAAACAAGCTAGGTATAAAAAATGATTGCTTTTTAAAAACAGTTACGTTTTCTAATGTCAAATGTCAAAAAAAAAAAAAAAGCAGAAGCTGAAGCAAAACCTTTTTGTTCTTTCATTGTCCCTTCTGTCTCTCGTTAAGAGTTCCGTCAGCTTATTGCTGAAAATATCAAAACTCTGAACAAAATGCACAGCAAACATTCACTTCAATGAAGATTTTGGATTATGCTTCCCTTTAAAGGCAGATCCTGGCTTTTTTTTGTTCCTAGAATATGTTTGAAGTGACAATATGGTGTGCCAGTCTGTTCCGCCTGTAAAACAGGGGATTCAGAGGGACTCCCTTTCATTCTTTAAAACTGAGCCAGTGCAGTCCTCCAGAGCTGCAGGCAAAGCCACTACTTTTCTAAATATTCTTCTCCACTTGTGGAGTGGCCAGATTTTCTGTTCTGTGTATTCCTCCTGGAAGGTTATTTGTGAATATCGCTGTTGAATACCCTGGTTTCCAGACTGCATTTATGAACAATGTGCACCTTCATTTTGGTCAACTAAACAAGGCAAGCTGTATTGGCTCCTTCTCACCTAATGAATTTGCCATTACCTTCCCTGCATTAGAGTTCCAGCCTTCATCCCTCCTAAGCCTGATGGATGGAGAACACTGTGCTCCAGATAATGTCTACGCAGCCACACTGCAGCAGCCTAACCACTGACTCCTGTGGATGCATCTAGCAGGGATTAATAATCTTGTATTAATCCTCAAATACACTGTTTAGTTTACTCCATTAATGAATTTCTACTCTTCAAACACCCAGAGAGTCTTTCTTTTGGTTTTTTTTTATTTTCCCCAAACCCTCCGGTTTGCATGATGCCTTCCAACTCCGGATGGGTTCAAACTCCCTCTCTTGACGCCAGCACCAGTGAAGAAACCACCAAATAAGACCATTTGTCTAGCCAATACTTGAGATAATCTGTTAATGTATGCCCTTCAGCATGCAAATTCCTTATTCAAGACTCATCATTTTTATTTCCTCTTTAGCCAGGCCCTTATGGAATAGCAATTCAACAATTAATCTCCGAGGCCTCGTGCCTCATAAATTCTGCAGTGAAACCGTATCAAATGCATTACTGAAGTCCACGTAGATGACATACAAAGTATTTCTTAGAACATCATTTATCTTTTCCATGACATCAAGATAGGCTGATACAATTTACTTCTGGTAAACCCATGAGCACTTTTATCCTGTTTTCTACTTATTTTCATGTTTTTAATTGTACTGTCCTTCAAAATACATTTGAAAGCCTTGCAGTTGACAGAGGTCAGACAAATAGTTCTGCGACTGCAAGGCTTATTTCTTCACCCTGTCTTCCTGCTCTTTGCTGCTGACATTTTATTTGTTATCTCCCAGCTGCATGGATTAAATCTCAGATTTTCTAATACCCCTCAGTAGTTACTTGCTAGAGGAGTTGTATTTAAGGTGCCAAGTCCTTCACATTTCTGGAGCAGACATTATCATAGTTATTCTTACTTGATATAAGAGTGATAGCAGTGAGTTACATTTGGCCAGGAAGAAGCCAAATCCAAACTTGCTTTGGTCAGCAGGATAAGGTCTGCAAAGTTTGCTGTATCAAACCACAGTCACCACCTGACTGTGGGCACTTTGGACTGGAAGTAGCTTCAGGCATCTCAGTGATGTGCTCCTTGAACTCAGGTGGGATGAAACTCAAAGTGCAACCCAAAATGCTTGCCCTCCAAAATAATCCCTCAGGAGCTACCCTTAAGATTGCAGACACGGTCTGCAGTCCACAGCTGCAATATTTAAATGATAATATTCAACGTGCCCAAGCTGCACTGGCCCCTGTAGCACAACTGATGAGCAATTTCTCTGTGCTGTCACTGTCGCCTGAGTCATCTCTTGGGGCTGTGATGCGCTGGAACAACTGAGGAAATGCCCTTGAGGGACCCTCCCACAGGGGCTTAGCTCTTCTAAAACACTTCACAGAGAAGTTCATGCTTTGTAGGATAAGAAGGTTTTCAAGTTTAAATCCTTTATTTAGGCTCAAACAAATATGTAAGAATAGAAATAGCACTTTTATCTTCTTTTGCTTTCTTCAGAAGCGCAGTGCCACCTAAAAACCTAATTGCTAATATGATGCCTCAGCACAGATTTTAGCATCTCCCTGCATCACTTCCATTTTCAGGGAGAAATTACAGAATTCTATTTGGGTTGTAATTAGCATATCATTATTAGCTGCAGGAATAGCTATAAATATAACTAACTGGTGGCTAGCTTAGTAACCAGCACACATCATCATTAAACAATTTTCTTAATTTTTTTTTGTGCACAAAGGCCTCATAATTTTGCAAAAGCAATGACTGAGCCTAACTAGACTCTGGATATAATTTATGCTAATTAATTTCACTGTTAGCAGGAATGAAGACTTATGTAATACCTGCAGCAGGGGTGGTGGTGTCACTTTCAGTGGAAAGGGTCTGTGCAAATATTCTCCACCTTGGGTGTGGATACATCATGAATTTTTGTTTGATCTCTATCTCTGGCATATTACGACAAAAGAAGGAAAAAAGAATAATAAAAAAGTCTCCAATGTATGCTTTTGTATAAGATATGCATAGGTCACAGCATGATGAAGTCTTGGTATTTTCCCTTCTCAATTGCGGAGGAGATGTGACGGGTGCGCAGGGCGCAGCTGTCAGTTTCCCCCCCTAATCTACACACCCTCATTACCTTTTAAAGAGAAGTGATTTTGCATTTTTCCCTCAACCAAGCACTGGTCTCGACAATAGAAAAATAACACTAGCTTTCCCCCAAATGAGTTAAGAAGAAAAAGGTGCTGATCCCTCATGACCATCAATTGTCTCCAGCTCAGTAAAGCCACAGTGCTGGGAGAGTGGTGCCGTGTGCTACCTGCAGACTCCCCAGGTCAAGTCAATCTCATCTTCATCCCTAGTAAGAAAAAGATTCATCAGCGACGTGATCTTGCTGATTTGGAAGCAGACCACAGAGCTGGGGAAAGAAGCTTCACAGAAAAGATACATGGCCCTCTTTCATGACATGCAACTCACATTCAGGACTGTCAAGATCTGCTGCCCTTCCCAAGGTGGTCTCCTTCCTGAGAAACCATACTGAGACACCTCTGTGAGATTTCCTGCTCCCCCTCTGTCTTGGTCTGTAACCTTACACAGGACATTTTATGTCTCTGCTTCAGTTTGCCCTCCCATAAAAGTGGGATAATGGATATGTTTCTTTGTAAAGTGCATTATGACCTAAAAGGAAAACAGTTACTTCTGTAAGATATTATTAACTAACAATATCATAAAGCTCAGCTATAACAGCACTAAGCATTTTCTAAAATTTGCCCTTTTTTTGCTTCTCTGAGCATGGATTTATGAACTGTTATCAAAGGGTAAAATACAGTATTAGGTGTGGCCCCCACTTCAGGGGCTCAGCACATAACAAACAGCCAAAACACACAGCAAAACTAGAACAGGAACAGAAGCTTCCTTTCTCTGTGAAGCCAGCTCAGTGGCCCAGCCTTGTGAAACAGCTCAGTGCTTTACGTAAATGCAAGTCTCCTTAGATGCCTCCCTCTTACCCAGGTCCGTTTTAGAAATACAACGGATATGGATGAAACAGGAATGGAAACGTGTACATGTGAAAGCACTCAAAGAAACAACAGCCAGGTTTAGAGGAATGGTCTATACTGCTAAGCCAAGGAGATGCCTGGGGAACATGCTGTTTACATCTGGGCACGTGGCTCTGATAAGGTCCCAGCACCGACCTGTCAGCAGGAGATCTCTGGTTTGGCAACAGGAGGAGGGCAACAAGTTCCCAGCACATCACCTATACTATCAGGTCAAGAAAAGGACAGATGATGGCATTAAAGAGATCCAGGATGAGACAAAGAGAGTCAGCAATGAGTTACAGAAGCAGAAATAAGCAAATTTGCAATGCAAAGGTAACTGTTAATTCCTGAATATTTTAGAAGACCTGTTCAAAAAAAGACCTGTTCAGTTCCTTGTCAGTCAAGAAGAACCCAAGAGACCCAGTGAAGACTTCAGTTTCCCACAAGAGTCATCTTGGCCACAGCACTTGGATAGATATGCCTTAGTGTGCTGAGCATGCGTGTAAGAAAAAACAAGTTCCAGATCAAATTAAATAAAATAAAATGTCCTTCTCCCTTCATAAGGTCTCACACTGAGTTTTGTTACAATTAATTGTGACACTTCTATTTCAGCTAGTCTTAATCTAGGCAACTTCTCAGTGAAATGGATGCCATGTTTAACTATCCTGCTGACCACAAGCTGAGGAGAACCATGAGGATAATACATACACCCATTGTGAAACCTATTCTGTGCTAACCTATCATGACTCAAAAGCTGGTTGTTATTGCACTACTGGATACAAAGGCTCCAAGGCAGAGTGGGATGCTTGGTGTGCTCATTTGCATCTCATTACCCAGCATGCTCTTCCTCCTCAGTGCTATTTTCATAGTGGCATTGTTGTCCGAGCCCTGGGAACAAGTGAAAAGATTTGGTGACTTTGGATGCATGCAGTTCTTTTCTACTTGCTTTGCTCTCCCTTTGTAATGAAAGGCTTTGCAAAGTGGTGGAAATGAATCGATTTTCCATTTTTAAGGCTGTATGGGTGTGGGTTTGTTTTTTTGTTTTTGGTTTTTTTTTCCCAGTAGTTTAAGCTATCAGGAGCAAATCTTGAATAACAAATAAGATTACAGAAATGTGAGCCTGATGTTCCTCTCTACGAGGCGCTCAAGCATGAAGGTTTTGATCGAAGAGTAAGAAATGAGATTTAACTTCCTTCTGATTTAAGTTTCATTTGTTCAAAGAACCTGTTTCAGCAAAATGTGATTGCAAGCTCATTATTCAGTGAAGGGCAAATATCTTCAATCGCAATCTAGTAAGATCAGCAGCTTTTTCTGTGTTACAAGCTTCAGCGAAGAGAACTGAACATACTGGCTTCTGTCATTGTCTACATCTGAGACTGTGATGATTTCACTCTGTCCAATTCATTTCAAAAGCTGTAGCTTCCAATTAAATGTATAAGTTGTCAGCCAGAGTAAGTGTCTATCATTTGAGCCAGATCAGCTTTGGTTTCTGGCAGTTTTACTGCATCAAAGGGTTGATTTACAGATCAGTTACATTTTTTTTATTCAGTACTGAAGGGAATAAAACTGCCTCAAACATGGGATTCAAAACAACACTAAGTTACCTGTTTTCCATAGTTTTCAGTATGTTTTAACGAGTTGGAAATAAAACTTCATTCCTCAGTGACTTGATAGTTTTCAACATGCACTTAAGAACAATTCTAAAAAAATAAACTCCAGGCAAATCTAAGAACCTTAACATCATGTTCTTTAACAACATCTAGCACACAAAGATTACATTGTACCCTATAAATGTCAACGAATTCAGCACCAAAAGCTTGTGTGAGTTATGAGGTTAGCCCCTTCTCGGGTTAAACAGATTCCTCCCATTTTACCGATAAGGAATCTCAGCTATAAAAGTAAAATTACGTGTTGAAGACTGGTGCTGTACATAGCACAAGCACATTGAAAACACTTCAGTCTCTCAGGTTTATGTTTTAAGAATCTGAGCAATTTTGACAGTCCTTCTTGAGATAAAAGATGGGTAAACATAGGTAAAAATAAAGCACAAATACTTGACATAGTCTCTATGCAAGGAAAAACTGTGAGTTTTGGGGTTTTTAAGACTCAGCACCTCCTTAAAACATGCAGAGCATTTGCTCCTTGGGCTTCTTGTGGCAGGAGGCTGAGTGGCATTTCACAGCAGGATCCTGTGACGATGCTTTGAAGTGTTTGTGCTGTATAACCCCTGATGAATCAATTAGGCCTCCTCACTCACCCAAATTATTCTTTTTACTTGCGGTATTGTTTTTACAGCAATAGCACTGCCCGAAATCTAGAAACTGGTCTTGTAGGATCCAAAAGGCTCAGGTTATAACTGCTGTAGGTAGTTTTTGGTGAAATTGAAACACCCAGAAGTTAAAGGTAAATGGATTAGGTTTTTAAAACATTTAAGATGGAGGAAATCACTATCGGGTAGCTTCTTAACAGTATCTACCCTGTATCTACTGAGGCACACTGAGCTACGAGCCACTGTGTGGGGAATCATGCAGACACTGAGGAGCTAGGAACAGGCACTGGAGTCGGCTTGGCAGCTTGACTGGGGCTACATCAGAGTCAGGACAGCCACAGATCTAATCCCATGAACAAAACCCCACTATTTTCAAAAAGGCCATGATACCTGGTAACAGCGTCAGACAGAGCTGAGTGCACCGCTGAGGACCTGTGCAATCCTGGTGGCTACTTCAAAGACTGGTGATGGTGGTCCAAAACCAGGAGTGCACAGAGGGCTACAAAGGCCTTTTCTCTTCCAGAAGAAACTCTTGTATGAGCAGGCAGAAAAGAGTCAAGCTAGTCATAGTGTAAAGTAGCAAAATAATCAACAAGAGTTCATTAAAAAGTGAAATGAGCAAACAGTTCATTTAAAGTTCAGTAAGACACCCAATGCCCCAAAATAATTTTGCTTTGTCAGCTAAAGGAAGGAGGAAAAAGAAGTGAGAGTAAATGCATTTTTAGTACACGGATTTTTCCACGAGTCAGTAATACTTCTGCAGCCACACCACCAAAACCTCTCTCAAAGCCAAGGGCCATGGAACCCTTGGCGCCATGGAGCAGAACAGGACCCTGGTCAACCAGGACAGGTAAGACCCACTGCACTCGCATCCTATCTGGCTGACAAACATCCTTGTACAGTCAATGCAGAGAAGCAGGCACCTCTTAAGCATGATTTATATGGGTTTTCTTTGATATTCAAGCTAAGAGGAGATAAAATATACTTTAGAGGCATCTCTCTCTCTCCAGTCACTATAAAGGCAGTTTACAGATGGTGCATATCACTACAGTTTGGAAGAGGGAGTCACAGCCCCTATGTCTTAAGACAAAATCCCCATGAGGCAGATGAGGGAGGCAAAATGGGATTGTCTCGTACCGCCCCAGGTCCTACTGGATTTGAGGCCATCAGTGTGGCTTTATGGCATGAATTAGAGCAGCTCCAGAAAGCTGTGAAGCAGCTCTCCGCCTCTTATTTTAGGCTACATCACTCTCTTTCCCATCACTGATATTTCTCTGGGAGGGTCTGCTGGCTGGCCCTTTCCCTGTCTCTGTGCAGGAAGGGACCTCTCCCATCCTGTGGCTCAGATGGTTCCTTCATCCTCCAGCCACTGGAGTTCAAGGAGGGAAGACAGCACCTGCGACCCCTATTTCTGCTGCTGCCATAAATTCAACTTTCCATTAAATTTTTATTTCTAGGTCAAGACAAGAATGATAGATTAAAAACAAAAATAGCTGAGCATTCAGTATGGAAGCTGCTGCAGCACAGCACTTCCAGCCTGCCAGACCCCAGACAGCCTCCAAGTATGCCAGTTATTGATTTTCGTACCAAAACATTTACACTGGCACAACCCCCAGTGAGTGCAATTATATGGGTATAAAGGTGCTTTATACTAGCATAGATTATGAGATAAACAAGCTCATTTATACCGCTGTAACTGCATTCACTTCAGGGTATTTGTACGGCTTTAATGATACCAGTGTAGTTAAAGCAATACAACTTGTGTCTACAGACAAGACCTCAGCCTGATGGTAATTAACACGGGCATTTCCAGCCACCCTGAGCAGCTGAGGTTAGTGTTAGAAATAGCAACTGACCCATAACAATTTGCGACAGCATCAGAAACCTCTATAAAACAGCTCCACCTTCAATTGCCTTTCCCACATTTGCGGGAAGGATGTTTACTGTGCCCCTTTTACCAGGCGGCCCCAAGAGCTAGAAGTTGCTTGTGGCCACTTTTCTCTCCGGTCTGGACAGCAAAACAAAACAAAAAAAAATCAATTCACCCAGTGACATTTTGCTGTGAAAGAGCGAAGCCAGCACAAAAACCCTGATAGAAGTGTCGGTTAACCCTGTGCTACCCTCATTGTTCCTCATTCAGCAGCTCTGAGTGCTGAAGCAGCCCGTGGAGCACGGGAAAGGGGGCTCTGCCATCTGTTGCTAGGGCTGACATCACCCCTGTTTGCTCAGGCATTGCTCCTCGGGGCTGTGTTTGCATCATTAATCAGCACCAGCCCTGTGCTGGCCCATTCAGCAGCGCCTCGGCTGTCAGCTCTGGAGAACCTCACTGCAAAAAGGAGCTGCCAAAGTGCTTGGCCTCACTCGGAGAGAGGTTTGGATATACATCAAGATTGCTTTAGACAGAGTATTTTATTTGTCAACTCATCCTGGGAGAAAGTGCACCCTGCACAGTACACAACTTGACAAAGGGAGGAAAAACAATCCCAGAAAACCACCCCCATCTCCCATAAGCATGCTCCACAGGTTAAACTTCACTCCAAGCCACAGGAAACCAAACTGCTCTTTCCCTGAAACCAGGTTTGCCAAGAGGCTGTTGAACCCATAAAAGTGATAATGGATACACACACTTTAATTTTTTTTGTTTCCTGAATAATACTAGCACAATCTCACGGGGAACAAGAAGAAATTCCTTAACCAGAAAAAAAAAATAAAAAGAAGTTTAATAAAAAAATGGGCTGCCAATGCAGACAGGGAGCAATGCTGCCATTGGACAATCGGGGAACAGAGGCACAGAGGGGCTTAGTGACTTCCTCAAGGTCAAACACATAGAAATGCACAAGAAAGGAAAGACTGAAGCACTGGCTACAAATACTGCAACAGCACAGATACCAACTAGACACACGGACTCCTCATTTCCAACCATCTTCTATTTTCCCAAATGTCCCAATGGGCCATGCAATACCAGGATAAACAAAGGGCATGTCATGTTGGAAATACATAGGGCATGAATACGGAAAATGCTGAACAGAACTGACATATGTTGAACAGGTTTCTGGAAATATACAAATGTCCACAAGGAGTTGTTTCAGATTTTTTTTCTTGGGGAAGAAGAGGAGAACACAAATTCAAGTTTATTTTACAGGCAGCGGATCTATTCGAAAAATTAGTAATTCTTTAAATGTGAAACATCAGATGAGAGTCATCTTGAGACTAAGACACTTGAATTTAGGTGTCTGCATGCAATGTAGAGGTCTCATGAGTGCATGTTCAACTCTGTTTCCTACACAGAAGCATCTAGGGCTTTGGGTACATCTGGCTCCCTCCACAGAACCTGCAGGACTTCTCACTTAGCATTCCATGCCCACATCTGGAGTGCTTTTCTCCCAGTTTGAGGGATGAAAAGAAAATGTTACTTTTCATACATGCTCCTGCAACACAGTGATGGGGAAAAATCATTTAAAGAACAACTTAGGTTCCTACTTTCAGTGATTTTAATTTAATTTTCATCGTATATAGCTGTTTTCCAGACTCTACCTGGCATTAAGCTAATTCATACCTTCCTACACTGCTCAGCACTAGTGATAGACTCACTCCCAAGTGGTTTTGACAAAATTGGGCATCAAAGGAAGTGCTTTTCTCACTTTCCAGCAGTTGTGAGGGTTGTTCTTTTGTTAAAAAAACCCAACCAAAACCCACCCACACCTTTTCATTATAGTGTTTTTAATTTCAGTATTTTTTCTCTAAAACTAGGAGTTTGGATTTGAGAACCCCACTGTGCTGTCTAACAGTCTCTCTTCATGCCTTGATGTAGTCCAAGTTCTCACAGAATCTCAAACAGACAAAACCTACTGCTCAGAGGAAGCTGTCTCAGTGGGTTGTCCATCCCAGGGGAGTGGAAGCTGAAGTAAAGGAATTTAGACTGCTTCTCAAAAGGAACAAAGAGGTATTTTAAATTTTGATTTTTGACCCCCAAAAAATCAAACTTGTATTTTTTAATGGGAAAAAAAACCCCTAAAATCCACAACAAAACCACTTAAGTCTCTCCTGCGCTTTTTGCAGTGATATATTGGACAATGCTCTCAGGCACATGGTGTGATTATTGGGGGTGTCCTGTGCAGGGCCAGGAGCTGGATTTCATTGACTTTGTGGGTCCATTCCAACACCTATTCTATGATTCTGTGATTCTATGTAACTTTGAGGAATGCCACCAACAGAAAATCCTCCTTGCCGAAGTGGTTTCTTGGCTGATAATATTTGGTTTCTGAAGTACTGTCATCCCCTGACAAACAGGTCCAACCTGGAAGGACAAAGAAGCCAAGTTAGACCCCAGCTAGCCCTTGAATGAGCGTGTGCTCAGGGCTGCAAGCAGATGTATCTGTTTTCTTGCTTTTCTCAATGACATCCATGACAGCAGCTCCTGAGCACCAAGAGCGCCCCTTTTCTCTGTCCTCTCATTCTCAAGGAAGAAGCAAAGGGTTGGCATTGGGCAAGGGTCTGCAAGAGGATACTGTGTCTCCATTCTTGCTCCACACTGCCCTTTCCACAGAATATACAACCTTAAATGGAGTTGTTTGATAGCTCTGCATTAAAACATCTAAGGGTGAAAAAAAATCGCACCTTTGCAGTAATTTCATGAGAGCTACATCATGGCAACACTATGCTGTCACAGGAACAGTATTAATATTTCAGTTGATATGATTCCAAACACCACAGAGAGCGAAAGTCATCTTGTCTGGTTTTGGCTAAGTACATCTGGGTGTGCTGTCTAAGCCTGTAATCCATGTTTCTGCTGTAAGAGACACAGGAGGGCCTGCTGGGCAGCCTGGACAGCCGTTCTCTCCAGTACCTACAGATCAGTCTGCATGCCTGGCTTAGCATAGAAGCCTAATTCTGAAACAGTGACACTAATTAAATAAGAGGAGACTGAGGGGAGACCTTGTGGCATTCTACAACTTCCTCACCAGGGGAAGAAAAAGGCAGGCACTGATCTCTTCTCCCTGGTGACCAGTGACAGGACCTGAGGGAATGGCCTGAAGTTGTGTCAGGGGAGGCTTAGGTTGGATATGAGGAAAAGCTTCTTCACCCAGAGGGTGGCTGAACACTGGAACAGGCTCCCCAGGGAAGTGGTCACAGCACCAGCCTGACAGAGTTCAAGAAGCATTTGGACAACGCTCTCAGGCACATGGTGTGACTCTTGGGGGTGTCCTGTGCAGGGTCAGGAGCTGGACTTGATGGTCCTTTGTGAGTCCTTTGCAACTCAGGATGTTCTGTGATTAATCCCATCCTTTAGTGTCAGCAGCACCAACACAAAAGCTGTCCTCATCACTCTTTGCTCTCCCCTCTCCCCCCCTGCCCATTCCATATATTTAGCAGGCACCCTGGGCAGCATCATGCCGGCATTTAGAAGCCTTGGTTTCTTTTGGCAATTTAGTCCTGAGTTTTAGCTGTTTATACAGGAAGACTTAATGAGTACAGTTACTTGTGTGAAAACACAAGCATCTGTGGTTGTGATTATGGCTAAATTCAGCCTGCAACCTCAGCTGTCAATAGTTTATTATCTTTTAAAAAATGTAATAAAACTAAATCACATCCTCTAATTATAAAGGGACCCTTTTGAGAAGCCTGAAAGAGGTGACCGGGACCTTCTGGACGGGAGAGCGCTTGCTGTGCGACCTTCCCGTCACCCGAAGCCTAACGAAGCAGAAATAATTGGGAAATTCCCTCCGATGTCACCTCTCAGACTGCGCTCGCCGCTTCTCAAGGCTGTCATCGCGCTGCCGCCTGCTCGCAGTAATCGCTGCTGGCACAGGACGTGCTCGTACCACGCTGCATTATTAGCAAGCTGTCAGACACCGGCGACGCAGAGCCCCCGTGCCAACACGCAGAGACTTATAGGGGTAATAATGTTGTTTGTTAGGTAAAAATAACTGAACTCCTAGAGTAAAAATAAAACCACAACACAAAACTCTAGTCTACGGCTGAATGCTGTTTTCTTTCTTTCCCAGTGCCAAGCTCAGGAATGGGTTTATGAGGTGGGCACAGGCTGATGTTGAAAGAGCAGTAATTTATTCGCAGAGTTCTCTCTGCAAGCCTATAAGGGTTGCTAGGGGCAAATACTTGCTATGTTATAATGGCTTTTTTTAGGCCAGATAGAGCCTGTAAACCAAGCCCTGAGTAAGGACTTGAACACGACCTCCACCCCAGGGAGAGCAGCTCCAGGAGGCATCCTGGCTCAGACACAGACTCCTGAGTCCCACTTACCCGCCCACTTCCCTGCCATGTCCCCAGGGCAGTCACCCACCATGGACCTGTGACAGTAACACATCCTGGCACAGCTCCCTAGGCCCTGGCTCCCTGGGAAGCCCAGAGGCAGGAGGAGAAAAGCCCCACACAGTCCTTATCCCCCTGCTCCCAGCACAGGAATGGAACAGTGAGCAGTGACCCTCTGCCCACTACACCCTGTGTTTGGAGCAGCCGAGAAAGGAGCTGGGGGATTAGCACTCTCCTGTAAAAATATCCATCAAAAGTCCAAGTGCAGCTGTCAAACAGTTAATTCCTTTATAACATCTTCCCCTACATAAGGAACAGCCTCTCAGTTCAGTTTTCAACCTCACACCTCATTCAAATCTCTCCTGGAGCCCATAAAAAATCTGTGAAAGGCAGTAAATAGTTCAGGAAGAACAAGTCCAAGTTCCTTCCCTCTAACCAGCTCCTCGACACACACTCTTTTCCGCTTCTCCTGTTTCAGCTGTAAACCCAGGATACAGGGACACTATCAATTTGCAGCAATGACGGTTGTTCAAGTATCACAAAGACAACAGGTTAATAAAACAATTTACAACCAAGTTGAAACACTTAGCAGCTGACCTTCTCTCTGTGCCCATGATATCAATAACCAAAATTTCCCCTTCTAGAACAACTGTGTCTTAGGAGCTTGGATCCTGTACCTCACTGCACCGTGGCTTTATCTGTGCATGCAGCATGGGATGGCATTTTTCCACAGGATATGCACTACATTTAATGGAAATAAAATATGACCATATATTTCCTATCCTCTCCACATTACTGAATTTAGGATTCATTTACAGACACAACTTAGAAAACTGGACAAAATCTGTGTCATTTCCAGCAAAAACTGAGAAACAAGAACTTAGTGTGTTTCTTGGGGTGTCTTGTGCAGGGCCAGGAATCGGACTCGATCCTGATGGGTCCCTTCCAATTCAGCACATTCTATGATTCTACGATGTTTTTCTGAAACATTTATTTCTTGCTTATACAAATGGTTAATACCTGATCTGAAAGCAGCATTTAAATAGTAATCATTTTTTAGACTGGCACTTAGGAGAACAGTTTCACACATGGCCATCCTGATAGTGAAGACCTATTTTACTAGTATGAGCAAAGGTTGGGTAGATGCTGGATCTGTGATAATGATATTTCTTGTCCCAAAACATCTCTGAGAAAGAATATGGTGAACAGCATGATGGACTTAAGAGTTTTGGCTCTGTCATATCAACTCACTAGCTACTTGGCAAAGGGATAAATGATCAGTCATCTGCATCCATTCTGTCAAATCTCACCATGTTTCTTAGGAAGTAAGAATTGATGTGCTGCTGATGTTTCTACCTTCAAAAATCAGAGCCAGAGGCTAAGAGGAGTGACCACCAACAACCAGAGCTTGCATCTGCCAAGCTGCTCTGTTCTCTTCCTTCCATGTGGATCCATGCAAGATCCACAGAAACATCTAGGTCAAATTGTTGCTAGAAACCAGAAAAGGCTGCAGCCTTGAATGGCAGCAGTGCACTGGAATGCTGGCAATACCTCTCTCTGAGCCAGCTCACCCAGGAAACAAGCCTGCACCTGAAAGAATTGTAAGTAACTGAAGTTAGGGCTCAGCAGGACAATTAGAGTTATTGTGCTCTTAAGCACAACATAAGGGTAATAATAAGGGTAAAAACAGTATTCCAACGACTACTTTTAATTTTCAGACGTAATAATCTGGGGTGCCACAACTGAAGGTACCTTAAAAATGCTTTTAGAAGACTGAAAAACTACATCTTCTAATCTGATCATTGTTTCATTTTGGGTGTCCTTAAATTGAAGCAACTGAAGTTCCTAACGAACTGTTTTCATAATTGGTCTGAATTAAAGTAATGACTTAAAAATAAGGAGAGAAAATTCTTCTGTGTTAATATGTGGCACATGGGCACAACTCTCAGGAGCCAGTCCTATCTGCTAAACTCCTCTTTTCATGGTGAGCTCTGGTACGGATTTTACCATATCTAGTGTCCCTCCTATCAACCACTGAATGTAAGTTTGTGCTTTCTATCTGATGACTTGATGATCTTAGAGGTCTTCTCCAGCCTGAATGATTCTGTGATTCTATGCTTTGCCAGCACATGGTTACATCTCTGGCTGCAGATCTCTGGCTCATAGGGAAGGACTAGCTACAGCTGAAAGCCATCTACTGCAGCAGAGCAGGCTTGGTGCTTGAGCCACTTCTTCACACTCAGTGCTTGGGAATGCTGCTGTGAGAGATCCAGGCAAGAGTCCGCCTCTGCAGGCAATGAAAAAAAGAAATCCACAAGGAGATAAAAAAGCTGAAGGTTCCTGAGTGATCTGTATGCATACTGAAGCAATATGAGAATCTGGATGCCGCTGCTTCTCTTTAGACAACCTGGGGAGTATATAAAATGGGGCAGAACAGCTAAAACGGTTGCTCCTCTTTGGATAGAAAAGCAGGGGCATCCAGACAAGAATGATATGAACATGTCTGTATACAAATAATGAATGCAAGAACAGAACTCTGAGGCTACAACCTTTTTAGGTCTTGTGGGAATGCATCGGGCTTTTCTGCTGAACAAGGATGGGAGGAAAGCGAGAAGCAATGATGATGGTGGCCTCTTTACATGTGAGGCGGCTGATGGGTAAGACAGACCTGTCTGACTCTCCTATTAAGAAAATTTTACAAACATCTGTACCTGATACACTTGTCAGAACATGATGAGTCCAGATAGTCAGTGATCAGGCTGACAACTGCATCAGTTTCTCTTTCGCTTGGGTAGCTCCACGGAGTAGTCAAAGCTGCTGTCAACTAGAAGCCATTATTTAAATTTGGGGATCAAGCATATCTCTTCTCAGTAGTTCCACAACCACCCTGCCTGTTTACAAATGAGATGGTATTTTCTCAGAATAAGTTTATCTGAGATTTACACTTGTGCTTATCCATCTGGTCTTATGGGATAATTCTTGGGCGTCTTTTTTTCTACTTATTCCTAATGCATTCTTTGCTTATTTAGTTAAATTAAGGAGTATATCAATTTATTTTGCCCTTACAAATAAGCATTAGAGAAATCTACTTCTTGCTTTGAAGACGCTAAGCTGTCCCTTTAATAGACAAGGATTATGAAGATCATGAAAAATCCCTATGCCATTAGTACATCTTCACGTGTATACTGTTAACAGCAAAATGAGGAGGCTAATGTGTCATTTTGACAGTACCGGTTTTTAGTGGACAGTATCATTGTGTCCCATCACCACTTTTTCTCCTAAAACACTGGACTACCAAGAAAAGTTACCAAAAGTCTACCCTCAACCCAGAGAAGACAACTTTCTGTATCTGTGGGTAAGATGCAGTTTGCATTAAGATGGGAATGGCATACAATTAACTACCAATGCTTTGAAGACACCACAGCAGCAATTCAGTGAAAAATGACATCCATGATGGACCAACAGGGAGGATTTACACACATTTGACTTTGAGCTTCTGTATCTATACATCTCATTTTTCAGTTTTTGCACAGAATATTTTTCTTCTCTCTGACACACAAGTAAGGATGCAAAAAAATGAGTAACCTGTAGCTACATGGACGATTTTTTTTTGTTTTTCAGGAGGACTTAGGTAATTTATGCTTGCACCTATGAAAGTGAAGGATCTGTCACGGCAAGACAACATAGCTAACAATCAGTAGCTCACTAGATCTCTATTCAAAGTTGTAATTATATTTGAATCTGCCTGGACAGTAGGGAAAAGGTGGAGAGAAGCAAAAAGGCAGACTGGTCACAGTCTGAGTTACAGCTATTGTGCAGGTATTCCCTTTGTCAACCCTGTTAGGGTGGCTCTGTGCCAGACCCACTGAGATCTGAAAAGAACCACAGAATCATAGAATTGTTTGGGTTGGAAGGGACCTTAAAGAAAATCTAGTTCCAAGACCCCTGCCACATGCAGGGACACCTTCTACTAGACCAGGTTGCTCAAAGCCCCAGCCAGCCTGGCCTTGAACACTTTCAGGGATGGGGACTGTGAGCCTATCTTTACAAAAGGGACAAAACCAGGGGTTAGGAGGCACTACTCTCTTCCTTGCTCTGAAGATCTCTTAATGCTTGCATAATGCAGAATACACTGCAAGCAATCTTTATTGATTCAGGACCAAAGCATGAGATGCAAGTTTGAGAAAACTGTAGAGGGGGTCAGCATATCTCAAGACTGGACTCTGAGGCATTAAATACAATTACAGTAAATTTAGTAATAAAAACACTGGAAAAGTGAATGGACAAAAAAAGTTAGTTTCAATTTGTTAGGTTTTGCAGGGAAAATCTTCAGTAAGATTTACTATGTGGCAGTGTAACTGAAGACAACAGCCCTCATTCTCCAATTTTACACTACCCTAACTCTGCTGACTCCTCTGTGGCCACTTCCCATTCATGCTATTGTAATTTGGATGAGAATTAGACCAAGCATCCTCATGAAATTTTAATTAAACACTCAGCACAAGCACTCAAGAACATTTTTAAAACTGCAGCAAGTGGAAGCAAGTACATAGAGTAACCAGTTGGGAATGCTGCTGCAACGCTGTGAGAGAGACACTGTGTTAAGCCTGTTTTTGAAAGACTGAAGGAGCCCCAAAGAATACATCACTGACACAGAAAATTACCAAACATTTATAAATAATACAGTATGCTCAAACCTATCACACTGCAAACAAAACAGATCAGCAAGCTATCGAGCAGCTGATGAGAGAGGAAGACACAAAGTCAGCCAGCCTGAAGTCAGCCAACTGATGACAACCGGTGTCGGCGACAGGGCAGGTGAACTGAGGTTTTAACAAGGGCTGTAGCAAGGGGGCTGCAATGGTGTGAGGTGCCTTCATGGTCCTGACTCTTCTAACAACTGCTTCAGGCTCCCGAAGCTACAGCCATGGCTGACACCCCTCAGCCGCCGGCAATTTCTGCAAGAAAAATCGAGGTAGAGGGAGTGGGGTACGAGGAGTGAAAGGAAAAGTGTGATGCCAGAGATTATCTCCAGCAGCAGAGTGGAAGTGACATTGAAAGCAAGCTTCACAGACAAAAGACAAGTGCAGTCAAGAAATCTTAAGTACTATTAAAAGGCTCTGCAAACGGATATGCCTATTGTGAGAAGCAGTGTAATTGGCTCTCTTTAAGTCTGAATGTCACTCAAAGAGTTTAGCAAGATGTAATAAATTCTATCTGCAAGGAGATTCTTTTCCTGAAACATCACTGAACAGTAATGTTAGATAATAGGTCGTAATGCTACAACTGAGTGCTCCTGTCAGGCAGAAATTTAGGTAAACTCACATTGCTTTATTTACAGGATTTGACCGCCAGGGTCAAATCATCACATCAAATCAAAATTGGTAATGAAACTTAATGGATTCTAGCTATAGTAACTAAACCATGATTTAAAATCTACCACCCTTCTCTTGTTGACATCCAAGTGTCACAGGCAGAGTGATGTTCACTCATACTGTACCCTTAGTTCAGCCTTTTTTTCTGAGGTAACAAGATGACAAGACTGCACTGCCTGATAAAAGCCTACGATCACTTTTGCACTGCCTGGTAAAAGCCCTCAATTATATTTATAAGGTGATTTCAACAAAGATTAACAGAAGAGTACAGGTCTCAATTATACTAATTTGATATAACTTGTTACAGATTTCAGAAAAAAACCCAGCTGTAGAGAGGTGAGGCACAGCAAGCTGAGGCCAGTGGTCGTGGATCTACCCATGACAGTGGGTCGAAGCCTCAGTACCAGGGGACACCAGAAAGGACGGACAGTCCTGAGCTCCTGACTGTGTCTGGGGTGTGAACCCAAAACCTTACACCCCCCACTCCTCAGAGAACAGCCAACTCAAGGCATGTGTGCGGAACAGCAATGAAACAAACCATCTGGTTCCTTCTACAGGTACTGCACCAAAGCAAAACAAAGTATCTAAAACTTATTGGCTCTGAGAGAAAGCTTAAAATGGATCACCAGTCTTTGGTGGAACTCTTTGGTGGACAAGCTCGCTGCAGAAATCCTCCAGTTTTATGTTGGCTATTTAATTCAATTGTGGTTCATCAAGAAACACCAGGGCTGCCTCAGCAGTAGAGAAGAACACTGGAACATTCACTCCCAGGTAAATGCTCACAGCCCTGTAACAGAAAGTCATATTTTCTCTTGCTCCCTCTGCAAAGCTTGCTATGCTTTACTTCTCTCCTTCCATTATAGAAAATCATTAATTCTTTTTTTGCACTGAGAATCAGCATAAAAGAAAGGGTACTGAAGGTACCCATTATTATAGTGCATTTAACCTAGTACACTCATCTCCTGGACAAGGAGAAATGCCATCTTGAATCTTTGGGATGAGAGAACATTAAGCTTCCTGGGCAAGTGCTATAGCTACCGCATTATTTCATGGAAGGCAGAGCCCCTCCACTCTTCTTACCCCCATCTTCAAACATAGCCTGCCAATGAGAAGGTGCAGGCTGCCCAACCCGTCCATCAGGCTTTCCTTATGTGCACAGAAACCTTCCTGGATGAAGCTCATCCAGTTTATATGCGAAACACAATCCAGGCTGATCAGTCCTGCGTAGACCACAGCGGACCCCAGGACCCTGGGGCAGGGTGAGTGTTCCCTATTAACACAAATGAGCTGAAAAACTGAAGAGACATCAGGGTTGTGTGCAACCAATTATGGCTTTGGGACTGCAATATTAGATTTATGTCTTTAAATTCTAAGTCTCATTTTAGGCAATGGATATTTTCTGGATGTGGCCCCTGGTGACTACTTAGCTGAAGTAGATTTCCTGTTGCCTTAGCACATAATAATGATGTTTCACCAGAGTAACCACCCAAGTGTCCCTTCACAGCCCTTAGAACCTGGCTTCAGAAATGCTGACTTTTTAGAGGTCCATATTCGGTTAAGCAAATCCCATCCCAGGTGTTAATTTCACACGCAGAAAACCAAAACTAAACCACATCTTCCATGGCCTGGCGGAAGTGCACACAGACCTGGGGGATTATATTGAGAGGGAAGCAGATGCTGGATGCTCGGATGCTTGCTGGGAGAGCTGGAATGACCACAGGAGGAGGAAGGGGTCAGCAAAAGGGAGGTTTTGCCACACAGTCTGAATGCTCCTTCCCCGCCCCAGCCCAGCCTCAGACACACTGCATGTACTGTGCTCACCACGGGACCATCGGTCGCACATGCACAACTCTACTCCCAAGGCTAATCCCAAGCAATTTCCTACAGACAGTTATAACACTCAAACAAGATGATTCCACAAAAAAATCTCCAAAGCAATTTTAGGAGTAAAACAGTGTTATTTTTTTTCCTGACAGTCTATATTAGAAAGCAAACTCACCCTTTCCGGCTCCTACTGTACATCTTAACCTTTTTGATGCCACAGAAGGTGACAGGGCTGCATGAAGTCTAGGTTTGAGAATTCACATGCTTCGGTGCCCTAAAATTGTTATTTTCCCCAGCTGCAGCCTCTACCTACAGACTCAGGGTGACCCTCCAGGAGCTGTCTCTTTTGTACTTGTCCTTTACGAAAACATGGTGACACAGAAGTGGTGTGAGCAGGGTTCAGTGGCTGGAAGATCTGGCTCATGGTTTTGCATAGGGAGAGTAGATGGCTCTAACATGAAAACATGAGATTAGACATGAAATTTTAGGACATTCAGTGGCATTTACTTAAGGAACATTGTCCACTTTAAACTTGGTCCCTGTAAAAAAATGAAAAAAATAAAGATAGCTCGTAGCTACTGTACAGAGCCTGCCTGCAGTGTGTCTCAAAGGAGTTAAAGAAAAAAAATAAACAATACACCCAACTAAGACTTCCTCCAAAACATAGTAATTTTCTAGTCATGTTTTACCACTTAAGTACAAACAAACTCCTATGCAGGTACAGATCTTTATCTGCTTTACCCAAACCCAAGTTTCATGCTATGGTTACGAAAAGGTTCCTTCAATCCAGTCTAAAACAGGGTTCTCCTGCTGGGATGGTGATGGATTAGGGTTGTGAGGACAGGAAGAACCTGATGCCATGGCCAGAGAAGGCTCATCCTCCTCGCTATGGAGCTGAGAGGCTGATGGTACACAAGGTATGTGAGTCTGGACACCAGGATTGCACTGGGTGTGATGGCGCAGATGGGTGAAGCCTTGCACAAGCAGAGTGACATTCACAGTATCTGCACAGGCCAGGCTTTCTGAGACAAAAGACCATGGAAGCATGGAAAAACCATGGGAAATACAGGGCATATGTATACAACAGTCCTGCTCACACTGCTTGTACAGCTGTGCCTTTCCTACTGTGTCCTTTCAAAACAGAAAGCTCACACAGGCCTGAGTGTGGTTAGAGATTCTGGACACTGCTAAATGAGATTATGCAACAGTAAGGAAAAGGACTCTGATGCACTAGAGATGTAAGATTTAAACTTTGCAGGCAACAGAAAAATACTAGGAAAGAAAATCCTGTCCCTTGAACAAAGAGAAGTAAAGTTACCTGGCATCAAGTAATTTTTTACATAAGATTCAATTTCAGGACAATGTGTTACTTTAAACACATAATTCTTGTCAGATTTCAAGATTTGGACAAGCAGGGCCCCAGACAACATTTAGGTGGTAAACTGATTAGGAGGTATCTAGAATGAACAAAATTAGGACTGGATTAAAGCATTTCTAATTTCAGTGAAATAGATCCTAAACTTCACAGTAAGTGTCTGATTTGCACTTGGATTTGCACAGGCAGATCCCTGGAGCAGGACCGGCAGGATTGACTACATAGTCCTTGTCTGACTGAGAGCTGTCAGAAGGCATCAAATCAGTGACAATTTTCATAAATAAGGAATTGATTAAAATTCTGCACAAGAACTTTCCTCTTAGAGAAAAGCTCAGAGAACCCACAAGACGCCACAGAAAGCAGCTGGCAGCGTCTCTCTCTGACTCTGGTAAATCATTCAGACTGAACCACGTTCAACACCTCCCTAAGGCTTGGAGCCAGTCCTGCCTCGCTGTGTTTTGTAGGGCCTGACTAATGCTTTCCACAGGGTCTGTGGCCACTTCTTCTGCAGCACAGCACCCATCTGGAGCCTGGGAGATGTCCTGATGGGACATCCTTGGGATGCAGGTATGGAGAGCCATCCCTACAGCACAGAAAGGACTAAACATGTAACTTCACAATGGTAACGTGGGACTTTTAAAAGGCCACACATGGACTTCGCGTTGGAGCAAAAGCACAGGCAGCTCTGGAGAGCAAGCTCAAAACCCAGAACAAGGGCACCAGAATGAGTCCCTATATTGCTGTGAAACTACTACTTCACTGCCTGATAAAGCCTTATCATCACATCCACAAATTCTTTTTGAACCCCCAGAATGCTGGAAAAAGCAGACGGAACAATTTAGATTAAAACCCCACAATCAAACCCAGTTTAAAACACTGACCCATTTGTAGTGTAAATGACTGAACTCCAGATTGCTTCACTGCACTCCTAGAGTCAGACAATGTCTTCAAAGGCAGGAGAAAACCCCAAACCCATCAACAACCAAAAAAGCATTTACAGGTTATTCCCTAACCATGGCTAGATGTATTGCATCATAAAATGTCAACATCAAAACAATATAGAAAAAATAATTACAGACAGTGTTAGTGTTGTAAGCTGATAAGGACCAGATGGTCTTTTGTATTTATGGTTTGCCTTGTGCATACAAATGCTTTTGGGATCTAATTAGCCTTCTACAAAACTCAAACTGGGTAATTACTATCATTATCCCCTTTTCAAATAAATCTGAAGTCTAAACTGCAATTAAGTTTTTTATCTTACAATTCATATCCACGTATTTTAAGGATTGTTCTTTGCTATCTTTTCACAAATCTTCTTCCAGTGATTGACGTAAATAAAATGGAAGAGCTTAAAATAATTTTTAAAAGGACAATTTTGTACAAAGAAGAGTTTGTGGTTAGTGGAGTTAAAGCCTTCCTGAGAAATGTCACATCTGTAGTGTAAAGGCTGCTGATTTCCCAACAATTTAATCCTGGCACCTTCATGGTTGTTGCGTGTCCCATATTCCTACTGACAGCAATCATTAAAAACAAAGAGTGGGGCACAACTGGCAGAGCTGCTGACAGACACGTGTAAGGAGGTGCATAACTCCTCCTGTATATACAATAATCATCTTTCATATGACATGAAGTGGCAGTCTTTCTAATTAACTTTGAACTTATGCAACACACACAGGCTGATGATGGGCTATGAAAGGGTAGTGGTGCAAATAATAAGCAAAAATGTCATTTTTATTTGTTTCTTGCCCTCAGGACAGCTCATCACATGACACAGGTAGCATGCTACAGGAAAGCATGACACTATAATAACGCACACCACTGAATTTGCTTAATAGGGAATTAATCAAAATCTGTCCAAAAATAGATAGCAGATGAGATTACAGTGTTATGAGCTAATCTTCTTCCACCCCCATCCCCGACAAATGATTGTATGTTACAGAACTGCACTGCCATTTCCTCTTGCAAGAAAAGTACTGAGTTAAAAGCTGACACTAAAAAAGAAAACAAAACACCACAATTCCGGCAACTAAGGGAGAACATACTAGCTGGTCAAAGTTTTGGTGCAAATTCCTATTTTCCTGATGAAGTATTTTCATTTTATTTTACTGCTTCTGTGAAGATCATTAACAGAGTATTAAAATCAGTACTAAAATCAGCGTAAATGCTGTTTCAATCTGAACTGGCTTTCTGATAGCAATAACAGTGATTTCTTGAGAAAAACTTCTGCAAACATTACCTTCTTTCTCATGTGAACTGAGTGGGAAAAAAACCCACTTAAATTTGACTGTTCTGTGAGGAAGGGTTTAAGCATTTTTAACCCCCCAACACTATGCCAGGTATTTCAGACATAGGACACAGCAAGTAATTCAGGCTGGAAGGGACCTCAGAGAATCCATTTTGCCACACCACCGGACTGGTCATCCTCTTCATCTTCAATGCACGCTTTTGTGTACACTAGGGTCAATTCTTAGTAATTTTTTTTTTTCCCCCAACACCAAACCTTGAAGCATTGAACTCAGCAGATAAACACAGGCTCCTGTGCTGATACACAGAGATTCCCAATACTCCTGCTCCATTTCCACTCAGACAACTTCCCATCAATGCCTGCGTTCCTAAGCCCACATCTGTTGTGTGAGGAGGAAAGAGTTTCACGCCTGGCTGAGTTTTGATGCAACTCAAATTAGTCACCCGCTTGTCTATCAGCTCATTTATCTGCAGCAGTGATGGGTGAGTGTGCTCATAGCTTGCCTAAGTGCCCGGGCATGGACAGGCAAGTGTGGCCGTATTGCCTCTCCCATCTCCTCATTCAGAGATTAATTCCTTCTGCTAACGTGTGCAAAATCGAAATTCAACTCTTCCCTTCTCTTGCTCAGTAAGGATAAGAGATCTGAATCCAGGCCAGAAGGAATACTGCAGTTACCTGACAGGAGTTTTCTGGGACATCCCTTCCTAGTGCATCTGTTTCATTAGCAAAGAAATAATTGTATGTTCATGGGAGCAGGGACAGAAAAATAGGTTTCTCTTTTCCCAGATGACTGCCTGTATCACCTGGCTACTGAGTCACTGTCACTCTTTGTGGCCTAATTCTGTAATGATTTCCATGACAACAGAGCTATTTGCAATTTGAATATTGTGGAGTCTGAAAAAAAATCTTCACAGATAAAAATGCAAAGAAATATCACAGATAATATTAATAGCAAAAGAAAAAAATGGAAAAAGCAGCCACCACCCCGAAGTAATCCCCGTCTCTGACTTCAGCAGACAATCTCTCTCTGTTTTCAGGTAGCAACAGAAACTGTTTATGGGCATCATAAATTTTTTTCTGCCATAGTGAGATAAATATATGCTTAATTGCTGATTTCCTAGTCTTCAATTAAGACAAAATAACCAAACCATAAAACATTTCTGGCAGACCTTTATCTTTCCCTAGATGATACATATGTTAGACAGGCCCTGTCTGGGAATGTTCTATTTCTTTGTAATGATTATAGGGTCAGAGAAATTTAGCATAATTCAGGTTGTAAGGGACATGTGAAAGATATATAGAGCATTTCACTGCACAAATCAGGAGGAAACATCAGGTGGCTCAAGGACTGGTGGAATTTTGAGTATCTCCAAAGATGAAAACTCCATAACCTCTCTGAGCACCTGTTCCAGTGTCTGAGCATCCTCAGAGAGAAAGTCTTTTCTGATTTGTATCTGTAACTTCCTGTATTGCAACCTGTAAGCCTGAAGTGACAAGGATAGGTACACTGCAGATGTCTAAAGGCAGGGGAGGTGAATGCTACTGCAATTGTTCTTCCACGGGCAGTGCAAACAATGTTCTTTCCAGACTGTCAGAACTTCCCAATTGCACAGGTCCTAGCAGATTGGCTATAATCCCAAAACACCAACCAAGTTTCCTAGTATCTTGGCATTGCAAATCAACACAAAATCAACACAGGACTGTGTTGTGGCTGTTTTGTAGTTTGTGGGGTTTTTTTAAAAATTCTCCCGCCCTTTCCCCTCCATTCTTCTAGTCTCATCCTTATCTCTACAGTGCTACACTACAATCTTAGGCTTCTTTTGGCCATGGGAACCACTGAAAGAAAAGTGGTGAGAAAGAGGTCCACAGCCTTGTAAAGGGCTTGCCAGACTTCTGCTTGTGCGAGTCATGGGCGGCCAACTGCCTATTCCTGCCCCTGTTCTCCAACGAGAGCATAGGACTAACTGGATGAGGGCTGACTGGTGCAAACGTACGTATCCCTGAGTTCACATGTAAGCCTCTCTAATTCCTCCATGGGAAGGAATCTGTAAAGCTGGACTTGTTCTTCATGCCTTCCTGCATACCTCCAGAGATATCCACCTGTTACACTTATGGAGGGATGACTGTTCATCAGAGGAGGGAGATGAGTCAGACAATGCGGCGAGCAAATCAGAAAACTCGTCTCGTGCTACAGTGGTGGAACATCAAAGCCAAGCGCACGAGGGCTTACGATGTAAAACCAATACATCCTTGGTGCTGTGATGTGCTTATGGAGTCAACTCTTAAGTGGAAAGAGGGCCCACAGCCAAGAGTCATTTTAAAGCAAAGGATGTCTCCAGAGCCAGAACACAATGAAGAGTGAGCTGGTGGCAAAGGCTCAGGAACGTTTCTTTCAGGGGGCTCCCACAGCTTCTGTGAGAGGTGCTCAAATCTGCAGGAGTTATCAGCAACATAGTGAGAGCCTGGAAAACCTATTTTTGTAGGCAGTACCAATGGAGTAGAATGTAGAAAGAGTTTCCAACTAGATTTGGAAAGATGGGGTTAGTGTGGTTAAAGCTTCTGGACCATCATGAAACCTTAGCAGTGCAATTGCAGCTGCATCATCTGTGACCAGAGTTCTGTGAAATGAAGTGACACCTCCAGATCCATGGAAAAATGCATGCAGAAGCTTACCAGTATGGAACACCATTATTCACAGTGCAAGGCTGAAAAGCCATGCTTGTCTCAAGACACTCAGAAACCATGCCTTGGATTTCAGTACAAATTTGTGCCACCCAAACTTACTGCATGCAGCTCAGTGCTCTGCTACAGGAGCACACGATGACTCCACTAGGAAAACTAGAATCAGCTCTCAGCAGGCTCTTTTCTGAACAAAAAGTGGACAAAAAAACAGACAGCACAATTCCTACAGACACGGGAGTCCACGGACATGGACTCATAAACCTCTTATCATGGTGAGTTCAGGAGAAGCACAATAGTGACCAAAGGAGTATTCAAATCAGTCAGGAGAAGGTGAAGGCATCCTTATTTACAGAAGCACCTTGGTACCTGGTGGAAAAAAATCACATCTGAATTGATGCTGAACTAAAGTGGCCCAGCTTCATGCGTGAGCTGGGAGAGATGGCCTTCAAGTTCCCTTTCAATCTGAGCTTTTCTGTGATTCCATAGATGAAAACAAATAAATAAAAAAGAAGAGATGAAAAGAACAGAAAGGAACTCATGCACAGGACACAGGCAGGCTGTGAAAATGCTCTCTCTCAAAAATAGCAGTTGAAGGGAGCAGGAATTATGCAGTATCATTATCATTCATGCCCCTTTGCATGGGGTTCTTAAAGAATGTGGACAGACACATGAGAGACAGAGAACCAAGGAAAAGAGTCTTGGCACTTGTGTGCTGGGTGTGAGGAGGTCTGCAGTGCAGTGTGCACACAGACAGGCACTCTTAAGGATAACTATATTTTATTCCCCAGCATAAAACTCAATTGTCCCAATAATGGCATGGCTTGCAGCCAACAGTACTGTTGTGTTTTGCTCCAAACAATAATTGAGTTGACAGTCTACTTTTTCAGTGGAGGTTGAAATATCAAATTTGATCAGATATTAGTACTGATGCTGCTGCATTTTGCCAGCTTGACAGTTTTTCTGGATGACAGGGGGATTTGTGATCACAGCACCATGACTGGAGAGCCACAGCTGTGGCAGGAAATTGCCTTGGTCATGGATTTGGAAACATGTGCTGCAGAATTTAATACAGTGTAAGAGTGGGAAAATGGGTCAAACAGACAGAACTCAGACCCATGAGTGACAGGTGACTCTGAATTCATTGAGTCACTGAAAATGCTGTGGTCTGAGATGCCTTTCCTGCAATTTTTCAATCAAAATCTTGCCTCTTCTGGACTTTGGCTGAATTTCTAACAAGAGGGAAACACAACACAGATAATGAAAATTACAATATGTGTCTTTTCTGCAGCTCTGTTAAACTTGAAGTTGGTGATTATATTTAAACCTTTGCAGCCATTGGTTTTCAGATTTTTTTTTTCAAGCTTTTATTCAGGGAAACACACTGTGCATATGGTTTTGTCTCCTTGTTTTCAAGAATATGCTTAGCTTTAGAAGTGTGCTTAAATGCCTTCTCAAATACTTTGTGATATGTGCCTTAACACGGGCTGGCATAAGTGCTTAGCCATGTAGCAGCTCACCCAAAAAGTTCTTACTACCCACATGGCTCATTACACCTCTCTCCTGCAATCTCTGCTGGATGCCAAACGGCTCCTGTGAGAACCTTAAGGAGTAGTACTCGACCTTCTAATGCCACGTGCAGTTGGTATTGCTGGGGAAGCCACCCTGCCTCCCCTTGGTAAAAGCCGAGCAATCATATTTTCCTGATGCAGTGGTGGTGAACTCAGTTACTCAGCATAAAAGCTTCATGAGCTGCAAAGAACACGTGCAGGTAGGGAGTTCCTAAATATGTGCATCTCAATGATTCCTCCTGAACCATGAAATACAGCTCTGCCCATCAGAAGCTACACCTGCTGACATGCTGCGAACCACAGGCAGACCCCGTTCCCAAAGAACTGAGAGTTAAGTGAATACATTATGTGTGCCTGTCATTCTTTCTCAATAACCTTTTTTTTCTCTGTTAGCTGATTTCAACCTTCGTTTGACAGGAAGAGAGAATTCTCTATCCAAGTTCCTGAGAGCCTGACAAAAAGAAGCAGCTGACTGAAGGACGTAGGGCCATTTTATTGCCTCCCTCTGCTCAAGCTGTAGCATGACTTCAGCTGACTTAGTGGGGATCAGAGAATCCACATGTCCAAGAATTAATTATGAATGGAGAAGTCATAGGAAAAAAGCAACTCATCAAGGCCCAGCAACACCAGATGATTTTTTCCCCCGATGACCATGGTATGCACAATCATGTTTTATCTACCTACTGCATCCTTGATCCTCTTGTGTTTTTTAACCTTTCTGGATGGTATTAACTAAGCATGGCAGAAGCACAGCTAGAAATAGGAGAGAACCACCCAAGCATTCCTTTCAGTTCATTTCCAAAATCCTATCAGTTAATCTCCACAGTTCTATGTAGGAGCCTATGTGTCACTGTCAGAATACTCTGAGAATTGAAAAGTGTAAGAGTGGAACTTCAGAGGTGTGTAGAGAGAGAAGAGAAAATTCTGTTTTCTAAACTTCAATTTAAAAGAATCTTTAGATGCTTTTATGTATGATTTTAATGAGGAGAACCACCTCCCTCACTTGCGGATCTCCCCTGTACCTAACCTTTTTGAGGAAATCTCCTCTAAGAAGCAAGTTCCCAGATGATGTTTGTAGGCTTATGGCCCTTTCTGGACTGGAAATGCATTTATGCCTGCAATCTGGGAAGAGGGCCCTGGCCAAACCCCCAGCATGTGCTCTTGATTCTGGCACACAGCCAAGTCAGCAGCTCTTCCCAGATATTTAAAAACTCTCTATGTCTTGTTACAAATCATTCAAATACAGGAGTGCAGCAAGGTGCAGTTTGCAATACACACCCCAACTTCAAAGTATTTGCCCCCATAGCCTAACAAATTGATCAGATGTAAGAAGAATCTTAAACTGATTTTAAACAGGAAAAATGAACACAAAATCCTTTTCCTTCTGTCAACACTAAGGGATAAACTTAATGCATGCCCTACTGGCTCCTGTAGTTCTCAAGGAAAAAACTGGGTTTGCATTCCAGACAATGGTGTATTCACAAACATTTGCTCCAACAGATCTCTTTGGAGGAGAGATGATGACACAGTTATTACAAAGAATCTTGCTTCGTTTCCCAAGCTGATTTGCTTCAGAGAAAAGACAGAGAGATAAACTCAGTAGAGTTTCCACAGGACTTTGAGCTTGAGAGGAGACAGGGAGGCCAAGCTGTGCATCAAATGGAGCATGCTGCTAATCCAAAACTACCGGTGCTGGCTTTCCAGCGGTTCAGAGCATGGGTGCTTCTTAACAAATTAAAAATGACAGATTCAGTGCAAATTTAAAGGGAATCGAGTATTGATACAGGAGCCAGGGCACGACATAAGCTTTCATACTGATACAAATGCTTTAGTTCAGTCCCTGCTCCCTACGCACAACATATCCCACTTTTTCATTTCTGCCTGACCAAGGGGCCCTTGACACCTCAACACAAGACTCTTCATGTTATGTGACTGTCAACTCTCAAGGCTTTTTCATTCATATGTCAATCTACCACTTGCCCACTTATTTCAGTTTCAGCTGGAACTCAAAATTAGTGCTAAGGTCAGAGCTTTGGCAGGCAGAAATCAGCTCTGCTTCAGTGAAATCTCTCACCAAACCAAGCTGTAACACAGCAGATCGACTACATAGCTCTGGTCAGAAGGGGAGCATCTCTGATGTCCCTCTTCACTCAGCCCATACTCCTTTCCAACTGTTACAAGCTTGATGGCATCTGCTACCACCGGTCTGAGAGCAGTTTTATTTCTATCCTCCAGTTAGACTCTGGTTTTAAGATATTTTATGACCATCCACACCCTGTCAACAACCACCCCCGTTTCAGAATTGGACCTGGAACATTAACTGGAAGGACGAGGCTGCCTGTGCTCGTTCCCTACCCACAGACTGTCTCTCTTGAAGACCAGCTCTCCCGAAGGAAGCAGGAGGTGTCCCTTGAGTTGAAGCCAAAAGACAGAAAGAGGATTAGTGCTACACAAACCCCTCCAAACATTTTCCACTAAAAATGCCTGGCAATATGCAGTGAAGCCCGGAACAGTGAAGTAACACTGTGTGCTTCAAGCATGAAAGTATAATGTGAAAACACTTTCAACCGGGAATTGTCTAAGACAGAACCAGGGGCTGCCAAAGAATTTAGGTTTCTAGTGGTCCTCCTCTTTCATGACAGTGCCATCTCAAACAAACACCTGTATTTTATGAGATTATACTGTAATCTGTGTGCAACAACTTTAAGGCAATAGACCTTTGTATTTGAAAGTGCTCCAAACATGAATGCACACAACCACGGGTAGCCTGCTACTCAGAGCATGTTGTCTGCACTCCAGCTTCAGGAGCTTTCAATCTGTTAAAATACCACAGAATGTATGTCAATATATCCATGGAAAGGGGCCATAATCCTTTCTATTACCCTTCCTGCTTCATTGCCAGTCACTTTTGGAGCCAGGGAAGGACATTTCTTTGAACATTTGTGTTTCACCGTGCCTTCATTTCCATCAAGACCCCCATAACACATATTGCAGTCTGTGGCAGGCTTCTTTATGCCCTGAGGGAAGAGAGGGGTGCAGGCTGTTCAAATCCAAATCCTCGAATAAACATGATGCAGCCTCAGGAACTGAGGCCCTGTTGCCAGTGGGAAAGCTATTGCACACCCAGCACCATTGGCTGCAGGAGGTTTGGGCAGTAATAAAACCCAGTGTGTAATGCTACTGGAGGAGCCTCTGTCTGGATTGAGCACAGCGAGAGCCTGGACACAGCTTGGTGCCCAAGATGCTTCCCGGGGAGGCAGGAGAGCTGGGTTAGAGACCTTTGCAGGCACAGGAGGGAACTGAACCTGGTTCTCCCTTTGGGAGGATTTTTTTACGCATCAATAAATCATGCTGGACAGGGATAATACTGTCATCTCCTCCTTGCAAATGTTTTTGTTGCCAATCAGTTCTTCCCAAACTCACCTTCCTGCAATCCTGGAAAAGGTACGGTTCAAACTACCACACACAGACAGAAACCTCAAGGCCCAGCCATTTACCATGTTGGTAAATGCTGGTGCTTGTACCACATCTTAAGTTTTACAACAATAATTAACCGTATGAGCTGTATGTGACTCCAAACCTTGTAAGACCTTGTCTGGTCCTGAACATGTTTTAGCTTGGTATTTGCTGTTACTACAACAGTCAAGAAATGTTTGTTGCTGGCTCTACAATCAGATGCCTACTGCCTCATTTGACCAGCTGTAAAGTTAAATTTGCCTGTGTTTATTTGCCTCTGTGGACTGCCTTGTGGTTTTGAAGACGTTTTAGTTGCATCATTGCCTAATTTACTAATTTACCTTTACTTACTTCAGTTCTGCTTAGCTTTGTGCAACTGCAGATTCTTTTTCTGCTCCAAAAGAGAAAACACAGTTTGTGCAGCAGACTGTGTTGCAAAAGTAAGCAACTGTGGTTCAAGTAACATCGTGAACCAACAGGAAGCACAACCTGTGAACTACTGTGACGTTGAACTATGGAGAAGAAATAATTTTGAGTGAACTAAAAGCTCAGGAGAAGGAAATCTCCAAAGATTCCACATCTCGCAAAGAGCATGTGATGCAGACAGCTTCATCTACTAATCAGAGAATGGAAATGTAAAATTGGACAGACACTTGGGAACATAGTTTTACTGTACTACTAATGATCCTTTACAGAAATTTGGTGATCTAGATTCTTGTTTTAATTGGTCTAATGATAAGCAGCTGTTGTTGCATTTGATTGCACTGAAAAGACAGTAATTAAAATTTTAAAAAATTCTGAGACTTGCATTCTTGAATTAGATGTGTTCTTTTGGTTGCCCATAATTTGTATGAACACATTTGGAATTCTATATGTAAAAATATGCATGTGCATATATACACATACAGTGATTTACAGAACACTTTTATTACACAGGAGTGCAGCTGTGGAAACTATCACAAGGCTGATTCACGAATTTAGAGTAAATCAGACCAAGTGAATTGCTGGAAGATCTGTATGCTGCTATGAACAGCTATAGATAAAGTGCATAAAATACCTGTGAAAGTGATCCCACAAATCCCAGAGTTAATATATTTTATTTAAGTGGACTATAAGGAATTATATTTTTTCCGTCGCTTCAAAATATTTCACTATAATTTGCATTGCCAAGATCACATCTCCTGCTTAGAAGAGATGACACGGGACAAAGCAGAAGGCAAAAGCTTCTTTATAGAAAAAAGGGACCAAACCAGTCAGTGCTGTTCTGAAAAACAGCTAAGCTCTGGATCTAGGCTTTACCCTACCCGAAACACCTAAACTGAAAGTCTGTTATGTCATTTATGTTACTTATAAGAGTCACAACCAAAGGGATGCTAGTTAAATGAAAAATCTTAATGAAATTTTCAGTGGTGACCCTTTCAAAGCTCTTAATTTTTAGTGTCGCATCAATCTCACTCTCATCGTAACTATTATCATCAAGCAAAGATGAACACTCTCTATCAGCAATCAAAAGAGGCTTCTGAGGGTTGCCAGCAAAGAACAGTTAAGGGAAAACTTTCCCAATTAATAGACTATTTTCCTTTTCCTCCTGAAGTCAAAAGGTTACAAGATTTCCTTTAAAAAAATAGATTAAGGTAAAAGGAAGTCTTTGTGATTATGGGACAAATTTCATTTGAGATGAGGTCAATGAGTGCCTTCTCAATTCATTACTAGGCTGTGCAGCAGAGGACCGGATGGTCAGCCCCCAGCTCTAGCCACAATCATCTATCACAAGGTAAAATCAAGTATTTCATTTCCCCTGCTGTTTCATGTTGTTCAGAGGGCAACGTAGCAACAGTACAATCCTCTGCAGGCTTGTTCTTGGCCACCTCTTGCCCTAGTAAGTGATTACTAAAATTATTATAGAGGTACTCTGCTGAAGGATTTATTCAGGCTGGTAAAGTGTGCCCATTTAACCAATGCTTTAATCACCAGCTGGTACCCACACTGCTGCTATCGACTCACTACAGGTTTATCTAAAGTGAAGAAAACCACCAGCTTGCTCCTGCTCTAGAAGCAGTAATAGGAATGAGCAGCACAGGACCGGCTGAGCTAAACACTAGCTCTGCTATTATGAAGATAACCATGTCAAGGACTGGATAGAAAGCATCTAGCTTTCAGGGTCTGAACAAATTGCTTCAAAATGCTTCAAGGTAAAAAATCTTTTAAAATGCATTCTGGCCAAGCTCATGACGTGGCAGGTACCGTAGACAATTATGGAGCAGTACCAAAGTCATGATCTATGCAGACATAAGGGTGAGCTGAAATCCTAAACCATAGGGGTCATTTAACAGTATATGGTACAGCTAGTTTCATTACAGCTTCTTTCTTTGTGCGTCCTGCTTCCTACTTTATTTATATCCTGATCACTATTACATCTGTTGTTTCAAGCATGTATCTGATTTTCTGCTTCCAGTCCCATACCATCTATTTTTCACACATTTTTTCCCCAAGGAAGGGGAATCATTCCTCCACTGACTAATTAAGAAAACTCCTATCCACATATAAATCTAATGCTCCATATAGCTGCCAAATAATGTGCAATCGGCATCTTCATCTTTAAATTTACGATATCTGACTAGTGCCCTGAGCAATTCTTAACTCCACCACCTTCACTTTAACAGGGATGAGCACCAGATGTTCCTGAAGAAGTTACACGAAGACATCAAAATATGCACCCTGTGTACTGTGGCAGTTTCTTCACGCCTCCCTCCCAATTAAGGGCTGGCTCTGAAGCATGAGGGTTTATAATTCTTGGGTATTTTTCTCCTTTTCCTACCTAGTCCAACTGTGGATATTCTCATTAGCTGGCTTCCTATCAAGTTCCATACCTTAAGGCCACAAGCAGCACAGGCTCATTATCTTGCATTACTTTTAATTCTGATTGTTCAGTGCTTGGAAAAATGAACAGTAAAAACTTCTAAATGCCTTAATGACATGAGATTCGCTAAGGGTGCTTCTAATATGCAATAAAGCCACCTTTTCCACAAGGAATAAAGTACCAAAGGTGGAATAAAGCTTACCATGATCAGTGAACATGCCTTACATGCCATACACATGCTTTTACATTCTTAAGTTTTACACTAAACATTTATTATGTGGATACAACTTCTCATCTCTACATCCTTGCGGAAGGTATTTCAAAATCACTTAAAGCCCTAACAGCCTTAGTTTCTTTTTCTAGTTTTGCAAGCAAAGCAGCAATTTAAGTCCACATAACAGACACAACAGATTTGTATTAAAAATATGTGACTTGACTTGAACACAAAAACAAGGAGGCTTTTGACAAGCTCACTCTACAGACTGATGAATATACTGCACCTAACTGTGATTAAATATTTAATACTACAGACTATTCACAGTTCACTTATAAAAAGCCACTGACAACTCCGAGGAAACTGTGAAAAGCACAGTGAAGAATTCTGCTGATGAACTACATTTTCAAAGGGAACAGTCATTCTCCTATTTTCCTAACCAACAAGGTTAGCATTAAGAAACTGCTTATTGTGACTTTGACAATACCCTCCTGTGGTTTCATCCTCACATGCCTTCATAAAACTGTGTGCTCGGGAGTGTGCAATCCCAAGTACTGCGCTGGGAACAAAGAATCACAGACACCTGAGCAAAAAGTACCAGAGCACTTGGTGCAGACAAGGCCTACAAAGAGTATCTGTTCAGAGTAGCCTTATCTCACACATATCCAAACAACACAATATGAGTTCCTTTCACTGTTAGAGCTCCAAATTAAGCGACAAATGTGACACTGGGAGAGAAAGCTAGAAGTGACACAGGCAGAAAGAACGGGCTCGGGATAAACAAAAAGAAGAAAGCTGTCCCTTAAGAGAATATCCTAAGTGAAGCTGAACAGCCAAGATGTTTTAGAACAAGAGAGAGCAAACAGGAGCTCAAATGAGATGCTGGACTGCAAGGACAAGGTTTGCATCCGATGGTTCACGAGAGACAGAGGGCAGGAGCCCTCAAACCCAAAAGCAGGCACGTACAGTGCAGATCTCTACAGCTTGCTTAGCAACCCCATATAAGTTTGCAGTCAATGAGGAATATTCTCCCACAGATGACTCAACTGGGTCTTGTTTGTTTTCAGTAAGCATTTAGGGAATCCTGGGAAACAAGCTCAAATGTAAATACCACTGTTACTACTTCTCAAAAATAAGGTGACATTAATTCTGCAGCAGGCTCAGCAACATAGCTGTTTTGAAAATAGATGCCTGAGAAGCTGTTGGATAAAAAATTTGGAAATCTGGAAACTCTGTTTTCAACTACAACCAATTTTTAGGAAATGTCAGTGAATTTTAAAATTTAAGAGGTCTCATCATTTGTGTTCAGTGGCAGCTACAGCTGCAGATTCCTATTAAATAAAATTCCCAGGAGAAATCAGAATGTTCATGTAGATCAAGAAAATATAAACCAAAACTTTAATGTGATAAAGCAAAATGAATCCAACTGCTAATACTTAAAAGCCTACAAACACCTGCTAAGAGCACAACCTTACCACAAGACATGACCACATGAAATGCAGATTTGATAATTTTTGCTGTTACTGTCCTGGACATACAGCCTGGATACAATGACTTGAATACTGTAATCTGTCAGTGCCTTCAAACCACTGACCTGATTTACCTTGTCACATGCCTCATTCCATTGTAGTTAAAACCCAGAGCTGTGAACGCTGTCATAGCAAACTTGTCACCTGTAACTGCTTAAGAGCTCTATTGAAATGGGGCATCAAAACTTCTCTGGAGCCTGAATTAATTTTATATCCAAACTAAGACCAAGGGCAGATGAAAACAGAGTCAACATCTGGAAAGTGGCAGGGATTGAAGTCTGTGCTCCCAGCAGGACCTGGATGGAAACTGAGGCTTGCAGACCAGACAACCAGGTGGAAGACTGCCCAAGCAGCTGAACTCAATCTAACACCAGGCAGCCCATAATAAATTCCACCACAGTGTCCCCACAAGGCAACCAAACTGATCCAGAACCTCTACGAAAGGGGCTAAGACTGCAGCAAAACATTATGTGATGTGCAGGCCCCCAAGCTATGAACATCCTGGTGCAGTAGGGATGCCAGCAGAGATTTCTTGAGACCAGATCCAAGGGCTTTACCCTCACTCAAGGCTCTCATATGGCTTGTGTTACCTTCAGTAAAGCAAAACAGCCACTGAGGACAAGAAACTTGTCATCTGGGACTGGCCACCTCACTTTAGTTTTATAGTGATGCTGAAACTACCCTAGTTTTTGAGTAAAAAAACCCTCATGTAAATGAAAGTCAGCATTTCAGTAAGCTATCTGTGCTGTAGAAAAGACATCTTTACAAAAGGATGGTGAGGAGATTTCATTTTAGGGATTGTGAAAGGTTATCTTACTTACATCAGCAACTTTCCAGATCTAACCATCAGTACTGGGAAGGAAAAGGCCATACTACAGAGATAGAATTTTATTTATATAATTCAGGTATATATATTGATGCAAAAACAGCAAACAAAAATAAAGTAACAATAAATAATATTAAAAATTAACATATCTGAACAAAGTTGCCACTGTCAATCTTGAATATTGTTTGTAAATTCTAGCCATGGGCACTTCAGCACAAGCACAGAAACATCACTGATTATAAAATCAGAGAGGGTTTCCCAAGAATAAAGGCAAATTTAATAATGCACTTGAGTATTCACTTCTACCAAGCACAGAACCAGAAAATTTAATACTTATATAGGATCAGTTGCATGACTGCTGATTGTTGTCTGCAAATGTTCCATGCTTGGCAATGTTTGTTATTTACTGATCTCTAGTTTTACAATTTAACAATGAAAGTCTTGCTAGCTGTGTAGGAGTTATTAATTTAAATGCTGCATTTAAAAATGTCAGGAGTCACTTCTCACCACAGAAAAAATTAAAGATGCCCTATTTTCTGGGCCTGGTAGAAATACAGGAGATTCCAGTGTCTGGCAGCAAGCAAGTCAGTAGCAAGGCTGTTTTCTTTCAGCAGGTTTCAGAGATGCTGGCAAGACTGGATTCCCTCTCTTTCATGTCTTCCCAGGAGCTCCTTCACTAATGAAAATGGCCATTTCCCTTTGGAAATCTCTAGGGTCTTTCTCAAGGTCTATTAATATCACCTTTAAAAACTCCCCATTCCATTAACTCTTGTCTCTGAGAAGTCACAGATTCAGATATTCATCAAAGCAGTAGTTGTGAAAACACACCACTTATGACACAGCTGAGGTCACGTATTGTCTCAGTCACCCTAAAAAATCCGTACTGAAATCCTCTTCCCAAGCACCAGGCACAGTAAAAAGCCTTACATCTGTATTAGTCTGGGTGTTGATTTGCATGCTGTCTTAGTCTACTGTGCCTGGAGAGACGGATGGATAGATAGATGGATAGACGGATAGATGGATAGATGGATAGATAGATAGACAGATAGATACATAGATAGACAGATAGAGAGACAGAGAGACAGCAGACCTCCCTGATCTTGTATTTGCAAAGTTCACCACTGCCTCTTAAAACACACCTTACAATGACCTCCTTTATATTACATATTTCATTGCTCAGACACCCACATCCAGGGCGAACAGTATGTTCAGAACAACCCATTAATTAACAAATTTAATAAGAGAATATGAAGACAGGACCAGAAGGACTTTAAGAAGTTTTGTCCATCTCAGGGCCCCAAAGATGGATCAGCAATATCTAATCCTTTCCCAACAAATATTCTCTTTACTACTTTTACTACTCCAAATATTCTCTTACTACTCTACTACTCCTGAGGATATTTCATGGCACTTCACATTTCATCACTGAAATGGACAGCTTAGCTGTCCTTATGGTTAAAACGTTTCCCCTAAAATTTAGCCTAGATCTCTCTCATTATCATGACACTTGCTGAGAAAATGAGCCTGACATTTTCTTTTGATCACAAGTCCGACAAAAAGGTGTCACATAAAAATTGATGTAAGAAAATCCCTTGGAAGCCCCCAGCCAGAATATCAAGTAACAGAGAAGAGCAGGAGTGATAGGAGCTGTTGAGGCAGAGCACACTTACAGACGGGGCAGCAGCATCACCATCTGCTGGAAGAAGTGAATTTAGCTAATGTACCAGTTGCCACCAAAGGAGGAGTGAGAAATGCCTTTGGCACATGTGCAACATAACGAGAGGAACACAGAGATGTCACATGCTGCCCAGTTCACAACAAATGAAAAGTCAAATGGCTTTCCCATGCCACGGAGCAGAATGAACCTACCCAGACAGTCTAAAGCAGTTTCAGATGCTTTATCTATTAACCACAGTTTAGACTGAAAGCCCAGCCTTTTTAAAATTCACCTCCCTTCTGGTAGAGGTCATTTGCTGTGATGGAGGATTTCTGATCTCCTTTGCCCAAGGAGAGCTGGGACAAACCTCCCTCACTGAGAGGGAAGGCCAGCTCCAAGGGATGAAGCTAGCAGGCATGTGTGTGCTTTGGGATCTGCCCACCCGCTTGTGAGGAGCCAAGACCAAAGGGAGTATGAAAAGCTGATAATTGTCTTGGGAACAGATTGGGCTCCTGACGAAGAGGAATTTCACACTTCTCCACAGGCACCGCCTGGTCAGATGGTGCTTCTTTGTGCTGTCTGTGTGTGGCCAGGCAGTGAAGGCTCACAGGTTCTTGCTAATATCTGTTCTCCCCCTCTCAACTGCTGTAATAGCTCCAGGGGCCCTGCAAGAGTGGGAACAGGAGGCGTCCGTGCACAGCCGGACGTGGGACACCCTACAGCAGAGCTGTGGTGCTCCTGCGGGAGCGCAAGGCAGCATGGTGCTCTCCACAGGGACTCACGGCATCACTGGTGACTTCAGAGAACACCAGGGAGACAGCAGTGTCCCAGGGCATTTGGCTGCAAAATTTCACAGGAACAGACTGGCTCCCAGTGCTGCCAGTTGAGCCTTTCTGAGGGCTCACACTGACAGGGCAATGGAGGCAAATTTCTACTGTGCTGACTTCAGTAGCCTGTGGTGTCAGTTTTGGTGGTGAGGCCAGGCTTGGAGAGGTGTTGAAGATGGTTACAATGTCACCTTTCACCACTGATGAATGCTGTTGAGAGCTGTAGTGAGAGGAAAGCCTGCAGATATTACAGCCTACAGATATTACAGCAACAGCTATTACTGTGTCCCCAAACACTTTCTGTAGGGTTTATCAGTAAAGAAAGCTAGGAATTAAGGGTAGGATGCAAATCAAATCATTCATGTCACACTGCTCATCCCTCACCCCCAATTCACATTCTTGAACCTTTTCAAAGCTGTTTTCAGGGAACCCCTGCACTGAGCACCAATGACAATAAGCCAGGAAGGCATATGTTTTATCTGCAGGACAACCTGTGTAATTTATCCCAGTGCAGAAGTGGTGACAAGGTCTTTTGGTTGCTGTGGAGGCATGGAGGGTGACTGCTGGTTAGTGGGCTAATGAGCAGAGCAGGGAGGTTGTCACCACTGATGATTTTAGAGCAAAGAAACCACTGTATGATCGCTCTAGGGGAAAATAAAGCAATACTTCTGGCTTTGTGACACCGGAGATGGCCCTGGTGTCTACTTTGTAGTCCTGCCAGTGCAGTGCAGGTTTGCAGCATTGTCTCTCACAGGCTCTGGTGAACTGCCCAAACCCACAGCTCCAAACCAAGCCCTAACACCCCAACACTGCTCTTCTGACAACCCATTTCCTATCATAGTTGCTTTCCTACTCTTACCAGGGAAGTGTGTGTCAAGGAGTTCACTCCCGCCCTTGAGATCTACTGATGACATCGCATTTAAATTATCTTTGTGGTATTGAAAAGCTGTAGCTATCAGCAGCCCGCATTCTGCAGTCTGCTGAGACCTGCCTTTGCACTTCACCAATATTTGATATTGGAGTTATTTTTAAGACACATTTGTTTCTTGCTGTAAGAAAAGACCAAAACCTCACCACTTAATGCCTCCTCAGAGCCCACAAGCAAAAGCTATTATCACCCTGTGCCTGAAATTGCTACCTTTTATTAAGCTGGCATGTCACATCCCAAGGAATTGCAGAGAGCAGTCTGCCTCATGGATGTTATCACGATGAAATCGCAAGCATGGCCCCGCTCCACACACTGCTAGGAAAGGAAGACAGATCAGATTTCAAACCTAATAAAAGGCGGGAGACTGAACTCCTCTTAGCCCTTACTGCTAATTGCAAAATGGGGCTGATTGAGGAACAAGTACTGAAATTTCCAGTCCTGAGACTGTTATAAACATGAAATTAAATCTCTGTTTATAGAAATCAATACTGTCATCATGACCTTGACGTGCTCTGTTATTGTCCAAGAATAACATCATGCAAATCAAAATGTAGTCCCACGCCATACACATTTGAGGTGATACCTGAAACTGTTGCTGTTGTTACCCTTTTGTGACCTGTACTGTCACAGTCTCCTGAGCTGGACTGGACCGAATGGGTGCTCTGAGAGCAGGGGTGAGATGTGACAGCACCCAGAAGTGTATCACTAACACTGTGATGGGTTACAGTGATGCTATATGCCTGTGGAGCATATTTAGAAGCTCCCAGCTAGCTCCAGGAGTACCAGAACTAAGTGTGTAGACTTCAGTGCCTAAGTTGGCATCAAGTATATAAGACTGCACCATTAAACACCAAGTAACACCTTTGAAAATGTGGATTTTAGGCTTTCCTGAGATTTCCACTCACTATCCCGTTAGTTGAGCACAGTAATGGACTGCAAAAGAGAAACCTCTCCTGAGGAGGTATGACCAATTTTCAAATTAATACTCTGCCCTGTTCAGAAGGCTGTCTGCTCATCACTGTAACATGACAACACCTTACAATAACGACAATGCTATGGTAAACAGGCTGCCAAATGATCATGTTCTGATTTCAATGATTTTCAGTATGAATCTCTACTGGTATTACTGCCTTCATACAATACAAGCATGTATTATTACCCTAATCACACCAAGGAACCAGTGATTTCAGTGTCCCCACACACCTGGGAAAGAGATTTCAAGAGCAGAAAGAAACACAGGACTAAATGATATATCAGCTGGAAAGGAGAAACTCAAAAACCATGCAGCTGTTTATTCAATCAAGTAATATCAAATATCTGCTACAAAGGAAACTTTCTTATATGTGGCAAGACTGACCCAGCCTTTCCAGAGCAGGTCCCTAGAAGGTGGATTAATTTCAGCAGTGCTGGAAAGCTGAGGTTTCAGCTCTTCCAATGGCCATTTACAGGATATTCAGCACTGTTGAAAACTGAACCTTGTAGTCTGGTGTCCACCGACTGGTAGAAGGGTCTACCAGTGGGACTCCTGGTTTCCCCATCATTTTTCATAAAAATAAATAAACCTCCAACCCCAAACCTCTGCCCAAGAGGAGTTTTTCCTATGAAAAGGAGAAATGTCAAAGACTTAGCGACAATCACTTAGGCCTTTGGCTTGTGAAGGAGTTTCAACAGAAATTATGGTGGTACCTGCAATGGTGGTACCTGCAATGGCATCAGATCTGGAAAGTGATGTCCGAGGCCTGCTATAGTTCAGGAGTGCCAGACAACAGCTACCTGCACAGCCCAGGACAATCAGTGGGTGCAGCACCGGAGGGAAGCTTTCAGAGCTCTGGTTTGAATACAGCCCTCAGCATAAACCCGTGGATCAGTAGCCTCACTCAACAGACTACTTGAATTTTTAATCACTCTCTTGAATTTAGACATCAGAGAAGGTGACTGAGTTTGACACAGTAAATCAGCTGAATATGAGCTATGTAATTGCTTCTGACTTTACACAGAAAAAGCTTGGATAATGTTAAGAAGGGTATCAGAGACATTTGAATAATGTTGTGTTAAAGCAAGTCAAGCTCATAAGCAACAGAAAACAACGCTCAGAAAAAGGAAAACGTGTAATAGTGTCAGGAGGAACCTCTTCACCAGAGAGTTCACCAAGTCCCATTTGATTCAGAAGCCATTACCCTGCATCTGTATGTTAACGAAGCAGTTGTTCCAGTGCTAATTGCTGCTCCAACAAATTGCTTTTTGCAATTACAATTTTATTATCAGATTTATCACTGCAAACTGAAGTAGATGTATTTCAATTTTAGAAAGACAACAGAATAGTGCAATTAACCACCAGTCTTCCAGAAAGGCAAAAATCAGAGTCTGTAATTCCAAGGCTTTACAAGTTCTTTAGAAGCTGAGCAGACATCTAGGTACACATGTCTTCTGTGAATGCCTGCTTCCACAAGGATGCCTAGATTATCCTCTTTTAATTGGGTTGCCTGGATAAAATCCAGACATTTTAAGCCTTATCTAGGCATTTAGGTAAATGGCTTGATTTTTAGAAATGCTAATACAAACCCCATATCCATTTCAGTTTGGTAGTCTTGCACATTTGAGGACAAAAGGTGAAATTAATCTTTAAGTAGCATTACAGTTTTTTTAAAGAGTCCTCTACTATAGGGCTCTACTATCAATGTGGTAGCTAGGCTTTCAAATTAAAAGTAACAGACTTTTAAGACTGAATTCATCACGACTTTAGAAATATGAGACCTGAAGGACCTTTTAGTAAGTGCAGATGCCAAAGTTCCTGCGATGGCCCACCATGGCTGGAAGAACACTTGTCTGGTCACTATTTCTAAATGTAGTGACTGACAGAAAGACAACGAATACTCTGTTAACCACAACAGAGGTGTAAGTTTGGTTTTCTTGGACCAGAGGAGAGGCTTCACAAGCCTTTGTCCAGTTCATGCAGGTGCTGTGGTTTGCAAGGAGCCCCGGATGAGGACTGTGTAAGAGCTGTGCTGGACAAGAACACAGTCAACATTGCTGCACTGGAGAAGGCTGTGCACAGATACTTGGGACTGTGAGGGATAAAACAAAAAGTAAGGAGACTAAAGCATTAGGCAGCAAAAAATATGAATTTGGCAGCTTCGGAGACTCAGACACATGGTTTTGGGAGGATAACATATCTAACACTCTGAGGTGGTCTCAGGAGGAGAGGAGAAGAAAATTTCTAAGACATCTATTTTTTCTGCTGCACAAAAGAAACTGTGCTTTATAAACATGTCCCTAGCTTGCAGAGATGGCACAGAAAAATTCACGCAATACGGGGGAGTGATAGCAAGTGTTCTGTTAGTTTGTTGTGTACTATATGAGTTTTTCTAAATATTGCTACCAGGCCCTAAAATTGTGTCTTCACTGGGCTCGATGGGTAACAGAATTTTCTCTTCAGACGAAAGTCAAATGACTACCACAAAAATAAAGCAATTATCATCCTTGCAGGAGGATCTGAAAAACAATATCCAGTTCAGAAGTGGGGTGCAAAAAAAAATGAATTTCAAGGATGCGTTTGATTCATACTACTTCTTACAGCAAACATCTCTCTGAGAGGGCAAAAGCAACCACCAATAACACTTTATTTTCACTACTGCACTGCTAGTAGAACTACAGTAAGGACAGCCAGTGCCAGACAACTGCCCCTCTACCATCAGTGATTAGGAAAGATCTTGGCTGTATCTAGAAATGCAGAGTCACTTAGGACCTCTATGACCACCGAGTTCAACTATTAACCTAGGACTGCCAAGTCCACCACTAAACTGTGTCCCCAAGTATCACACCTACATGTCTTTCAAATAAATGGAGAACTGTTAATCTTCATATAAATTGCTTTTTTCTTATTCTTTTTATGAACACAGAATGCATTTTGCATTTTTACATTTCGAAACACTCATTTTTCTAAAAAGGTTATGGTAGCTTTTTAGAAGCTGGAAATAAGTCTGACAGCAAATTTATAACTGGAGAAATAACTGCTTTAAATACAAACAGGGCAATAACCATCCATCTATCAAGCATCAGCTTAGAGTAATGGATTACAGAGAAGAGCCACTTTAGTTAATCAGGTTGGACTTTGCAATACTTCTGTGTTCCATAAATAATATTCTAACAGGAGCTTTACTGTTGGAGACCACTTTGAGCAAATGGTGGAAATGAGTCTGTCCTTTTTGAGAAACTATCAAATGAGAAGACACACTGATGGCTATCTCTGCCCTTTGAAGCACACTATTAGAAAATTAATCTTGTTGAAGATGACCTGAACCAGCCCTAGGAAAAACCTAGCAGCTTCAAAATCATATACTGACAGTCTGAAATAGCAAGGCTAAAAGGGGTAAGCCATAGACATGCAAATGTGGCTATTTTCTGTACTTAAAAAAAGGAAAAAAAACCCCACACTAAAACTTTCAAGGTCTCAGAGACAATGACTTGGAAATACAACATTCACCAAGGAAGTTTGCTGGAGTCTATGAGAGATATGACTATGTGGTCATGTAACAACAGCATGCTGGAGTCCTTTCATTTCATTTCCCCAATAATTGCCTCTAATGCATCACACTGAAGTGAAGTGTGGCAAGGCTGACAATTTCCTAGACACTCTAGAAAGTAAGTGTTCCTACACAGGTAAAACCTTTGACTCCCCAGGGACATTTTCTTGAGCTTCCTTTAAGAAGTCTATCAATAATGTAACAATTGCAATAAGTTAAAACGACAAATCCATTCATGGCAGAGGAATCCAGAAAGCTTCGAAACAACACGCAGACCTGACACCTTCAAGCATGTCCTTCAGGAAGAAGGGAGCCTGTTATGATGATCAGAACCTCAGTGTCCCTCAGTGGGATGTGTCCTGCCAAAGAGACATTCCTCATGGATGGCTACCACAGCACTGAAGGCTGTAGGCAATTAGTAAAGCAGCACATTGTGCAAGACAAAATCCTGTCTAAAGTGATTGGGCAAATTTCTACTGTTTCAGAAAGTGGTAATGGAGCGTAATGGCTACATATATCAGACAGGGTCTCAGTCATTAAGATCTCATTCCAAGAGAAGAAAACACAGTAAAATGGGTAGTCTTTCATTCACATAACAGGCAAGGATAAACACTGAGGTGATTCTGCCAAGATTTACATCTGTGGTTCCAGGAAATCAAGGTACTTTTGGTTTGATGCTTAAGGTTAACAATCAATCTCATCTGGCTATTCATGTATCATCTTTCATCTTGAAGTATTCTATAGCACTTAAAAAATAATATACAAATCAGAATCTCTACTCACAGCAGCATTCATTTCTACTCTTCACATTTTAAGAGCTTCAAGCACATTCAACAGATAAGTAATGGGGAGAAGCGACTTGATGTTTTAAGGGCCACCACATTTCAGTTTCTGCCACTGGTACCATTAAATAAACATATAGACATCTAAGCTCCTCCACTAACAGGCAAACAAAACTCCATCTGGCTCTTGGGTTTCTGCAGCTTTCTTACTCTTGCTTGAACTGCAGGCTATAATAAAAATGGAAACACACTGAGATTAAGCATAAATAAAAAGACAATCCTTGATGAAAGAGCACGGTGAACACATACATTCCCTGTCCACTGTTCTGGAATGTTCAACATTAGCCACTGCCACAGAAAAACGCCACCTACTCTGATAGATCTATTATGAAAGCAACTGAGGATGCATGGAAAAGTCCATGATGTAAGGACAGAACTTCCAATAGTAAAGCAGGATTAAAAATCTGCAAACCCTCTCTTCCATGCAACTGGTTCCTATCTCCCAAACTAATGCTTTTGTGATCTCTGTTGGGAGTGAGCCCCAAGGACTGCTAAATATACATAGCCAAAAGCCATGAGGGTGTATATCTTTTACAATAAACAAGCCCTGCATTCCCAAGTACGTACATTTATAATTTAAGCAACCCATATCATGAAATCCTTCATAATTTTTTCTCTCAGTTTACCTGCTTGGCTGGATATTATCTCCTTCATATCATTTTTAAGACAATAACAGTGTTATTTGAAAGAAATGAATGGTTGACTCAGAGTAATCTGGTATTATACTTCCAACAACGCCCAGTGCTGCATGCTCCCCATGGAGATGCAAGGCACCTGTAGATGGAAGACTTGTCTCCAAGGAGGAAAATAGTGGTTTTAACTTTCTAGCAGAAGAATGGAATTATTTTCTGTTCTAAAGCATAAAATCTGGTATCACTTATAATTTTTATCTTACCAAGTGTAACAATGACAGTAACAACAAATACCTTTTTTATTTTAAATGGCTCTGCTTCACATCACCAGAATTTCTGAACATGGCTCTGGGAAACTCTAGTACATTAAGGATGTATGAGACGATATACAAGTTCTTTAGTTGAAGGAGAATGACAAAATCCCTTCTGACCCCAGCGTAAAAATCCTTTAAAGTGTAGGCCAGTCACTTGGTTAATTCAGGGACACTGACAACATAGTATTATTCTTTGAGCTCCAAGTCTTCGGATTTGCTTCCTTTTTCCTTCAAAAAATCTCCTTTCCTTGAGGAGACTCCATTTAGTATTCAGTAGGGCTCAATCCCACTAAAAGACTTATAGGATCAAACTCCAGCCATTCTAAGAAACTGCCCCACATAATTATAATATGTGATGAGAAGACAACGTTCTGAACAGTCTTAACCCCAGGAGTGCCACTTCTGCTCTTTGAAACAGAAGTACAAAGAGAAGAGGACAGTGCGTTTAACATTCCCCTTTACATTACACATCACTGAATTTACTTATCAGAAGAATTATGAGTGTTTCTAAAAAGAAAAAATAACCTTGGATGTTTAAGTGAACAAAATCTGCACATTTTCCCCCTCTTCAAAATCAGTTAGAGAGCTTCTCATATTTATTCTTTCAGGCTTTAGGCAAGTGATATTCAAAAGACTTGAAGATTTCATTATGATTTCCTGTATTTTCAGTAATGGTTTGGTGGAGATTAACCTCCAGGTTACAGTGAAAGCTTTCACGCCTTCTGTTTCCCGTGACTACAAGTACTCTCCAGCTGCACAAGACTACTCCTTTAAACGAAAATGAAAAGTTAACACAAAAGTCTTATCATACCAAGTCAGAACATACCATACTAAGCCATGCTTAACCTCCAGACACATGGACAGACAGACAGACAGAGGCAAGGTCAGTGCAATCAAAATTACCGCACTTCACAGATTTATCACTAAGTCACTGTGTGCATGCTCCTACCCTGCGGCAGATGCAAAGGGAATCATGCAAACTTTAAACTACCCTCGTGGTGATTTTTGCGTTGTCATCAGTCAAGAGCATCTGATGTCCACCAGCAGGGTCTGCTGATGAGAGCAATTCGTTAAGCACAGCAGCTCCAGTATGGACATCTGTCCACATCGTCCTCCTCCATGTGCTGGCAAGAGTTGTCAAGGAAGGTGTCATTGCAGTGGGGAAGGACAAGTAAAACAAAAGACATTTCAGACAAAAAAAAGAAAATCAACATGCAGGTTGCATAAAGAGGCCAAAGGAAACAATAATTAGGCAACTTATGATACCAATGTACTTTGTTCAAGCAGAGGGAGAAAAAAAATTTCTTGAACTAGTGAAGACAAGAGGACTCCCAAATTTAATTGTGCTTTACTAGAGGCACTTCTGTGATTCTGGAATAGGAAATGACATCTCTGGACTTGGATTGCAGGTCTCCAAACTGCACAATGTGATATAAATAAAAGCGACTTAAACCACCCGTTTTAATCATGATTTAAATCAGCAAGCAGGAAACATTAATTTAAATAATCAATTCTAATCTTGCTTTGCAGCTGTACTTTTTAGTTATTTCCCTAAAGTAAGTTTCAGTCCAATGGTTGGTAATCATTAAAACACACTGAATTGTAACTAAACTGTAACCATACACTAAATTGGAAACCTTTTTTTAACCAGGACAGTACATTAAATCTGCACACACTTTAAAGAAGTTCAATGCTTTCCTATGGTACATTTGTGGTTTTCTTTTTCTAGATTGCTTTTATTGCTTCATTTTATATTTTATATTTTACTCCTGCATCAAATTGCCCTGGGAGGCTAACTAGAATTCAATTACAAAGTTCATAAATAATATTTTTTAAATTACATATTACCTACTATGAAATGATACATTAAGTATAGGAAAACTGTAACAGTAGCTGATTTATTAAATTAATGAAATGCTAATCAGAGAACTGAACTGCTGATTTCCAGTCACTATGTGAAAACTGCAGATTTTGTGATCTTCCCAGTGTCTGAGCAAGAGGCACATCACAAGTTTTGGTAGATTTGTGATGGCTGAACTAATTTGGTTTTCTACTAAATTTATGCAAGAATCACTATTTCTAAAGGCCTGCTGCCATACAAATATCACTGGATTGCTCTAGGAGACAGTAAGAAGAAACTGGCAGTGAGTACAGCATATAAACAGATTCATTGTTCCAGAAACAGTTGTCCTTTTGTGATTGTGCTTCTGCATAAGGCATAGATAAGATACTGGCTCTTAGGCATTTGTGAAAAAGGGATGGTAAAGAACATCACATAAATTTATTACTCATCTTACAAGAAGCTGGCTGAATCCATACAGTATTGAATATCACTATATCAGTTTCATGGATTATAAATAGATTGGGATCACGCTGAACATTAGAGTGACACTGTGTATAAAGTGTATTACTCACACAAATTTATTCTTGCTTGCACTCTGTGTATCTTTGTTCAAAGACAGCCTCATCCAGGAACAAGTACCTCACCAATACAGGGCAAGATGCAGCCCAAGGGACCCTCCCAGCCTCCTCCACGGCACAGCAAAGGGCTGTGCTGAGGCAGAAAACATCCTCCCAATGGCCAGACAGCACCAACACGCAAATGCAGCCATTTGAAATGCAAATGTCATTAATTTTAATTAATGAGGCATCATACTCCAGTTTGAATATTTACCATTTGAGCTCAACGTACTCAGTACTTTATGCCCCTGCTCTGAGCACTCGGCAAATACAAGCAGTGAAACATGTGAAGGGGCACAAAGGTTACACAGGCTTGCTTAATATGTGCTACTGAACAAATGTGACATAATTATTGCTACCAAAAGAATTAACTACTTTACTACAAAAAAAAAAAAATTCTTTGATACATCAATTTTATGTTGGAAATTTCAAGTGTCTGCTTTTTTCCCCCCCATGTATGCATAAGGTTTTTACTGCATTATGCAATGAGGGAGGATTCAAAACAGCTCTACAGTCATTTGTGAGAGAAGATAAACACTACACCTTATCTTTAGCTTCTGCAGAGAAATGACTGATGCCAGGGAAACAACAACAACATAACAACGGGATTTAAAAACCTCGTGTTTCATGAAGGATGGATTCTCCTCCAAGTTTGGAACTGTGCTGCAAAAAAACAAGCAAACAAAACAAAGCACAATTGCAGAGCGTCACCTCAAAATAAAGATTTCGCATAGTTCTCTGCCTACTAGGGCATTAATTAAGTGTGTGCAGAAGCAATGAGATCAGAAGCAGTCTCTGGGGCTTTTAAACATGATCCCATGGTGTAAGGGCTCTTTGGAAAATGTAACACATTGTGCTCAGGAGCACATCTCATAATTATAACAGTAGAATATCATAATTGTACATATTCTGAAAGGCAGTGGTAATTGCCACCTCTCATTCTGGAGTGGGACTACTTGACTTTTTTAATTGTGTTGGATCTAAACCTCTGTGTGGGTTGCAAACCATAAACCACAAGGGAAATGGTACGATGCTAGAACACTGCTGCTGCTTTCAGGAACTTAAAATCATCACCTTGTTTATTTTCAGCTCAAAATGTGGTGAAATAAAACAGAAGGGATTGGTTCTAATTCAAAAGCCCCTCTCAGGATGGCAGTTCCGAGTTTTAATAAAGGAAAATATTCGAGCTACACTTATCTTCAGTTATTAACTATACTTAGCAATGTTCTTTTATAACTGCACTTTCTATAGAACACTCTGAAATATTAATGGAATAGAAAATTGTATTTATAATATAAGGCACTGAAAATATGGAAGGCTTTTTGCACACAAATCTGTGTGCAAAAAAAAAATCATTTTTTCTCAGGCACTTTCCAATCTGTGTTTTTACAAAAAAATATATATGGGAAGGTGTACGCGTATGCACGCACACACACACACAGATATATAGATATATATGGCCAACAGGACCAGGGAAGTGATTGTCCCTCTATACTCTGGTGACGCCACACATGGACTCTGTGCTCAATTCAGTTCTGGCCCCCTCACTACAAGAAGGGCATTGAGGTGCTGAGCATGTCCAGAGAAGGGCAACGGAGCTGGGGGAGGGTCTGGAGCACAAGACTGATGAGGAACAGCTGAGGGAGCTGGGGGTGTTTAGTCTGGAGAAAAGGAGGCTGAGGAGGGACTTCACTGCTCTCTATAAGTCCCTGAAAGAGGATGTAGGCAAGTGTGGGTCAGTCTCTCTTCTGAAGCAACAAGTAATAGGAAATTACCCTCATGCTGCTCTCACACCCTAATAAGCAAGTGATGCCCACTCCAGTTGCTCACCACTTGATGACCAACACCCAGCCTGTCCCCAAGTCTTGGTTGGCACCTACTGGCCAACCCCCCCTGGTTCATAAACCAAGCATGACTGCCCGTGGCATGGAATATGCCCTCAGCCAGCTCAGGCCAGCTCTCCTGGCTGTACTCTTTCCCAGCTCCTGTGCACCTCCTCGCTGGCAGAGCAAGGGACACTATAAAAGTCTTTGACTTAGAGTATGCACTGCTCAGCAGCAACTTAATCATCAATGTGTCATCAACATTATTCTTCTACTTAATCCAAAATACAGCACTGTAACAGCGACTAAGATGAAAATTAACTCTATCCCAGCTGAAACGAGGGCAGAAATCAAAGTAAAAAGTGAGACCTTGAGGTCCTGCAGATCGATAAGACAATTCAAAGAACTTCTCTCAGTCCATACCAGATTTTGCAGTTGATAAATATATTCTGGGTTGGAGGAGTAGTCTTCTAAATAAATAAATAAATAAATAAATAAATAAATAAATAAATAAAGTTTGTGACACTGAGGCTTGTAGAAAACATACCATGCACGACAGTGGGAAAAGCTATAAACACCACTTCTGGATGACTGCCTTTGAAAGTAAATGCATTAGTAAGTTTTGGTTCAAATAGTCCAATAGCATTAGCACAGAGAAAGATGCTGTAGGTGAAAAGACTCCCTTAAATCAGAACCCAAAGCAAATCTAAAATAATTCCACCATGCAGCTACCTTGTAAAAATACAGTCTCAGAGATGTCTCTGTCTTGCACGGATGCCCGCTTTTATTTAAAGAAAAAATAAAGATGCTTAACCTTCAAGTGGAACGTATAGGGAACAAGTAAAGTGACTTAACAGCAAAATACATTGTCTATCTTGTCTTGTACTGAAGAAGTGACTGGAATTCCTAATGAAGTTCAGCACACCTCTCTCTTTCATATACTCAAAATGCCCTACTTTCCTCATGGTGCTGCCTGCACTAGAAATGTCACCCATGCAACCCAGCTTCTTGCACCCAGCACTCTGCACTCCTTTCCAGAAAAATTTATCTACAGCAACAGACAGTGCTTTATTCACCTGGCTGTTTTTACTGCATCCTTCTGTCCTTTATCTTCGTGCAAACTTGAGATGAGAATAATGCACATTTGTACTTTGTTCCAATGCACATGTCTCACCAGGAGCTGCTGGTATTTTCTATGTGCTGGCACCTGGGTAATATTTTGGAAGCCTCAGGCAAACTATCTCTTAGATTTAGACATTCCTTTTATATTGAAGATGTGCCTCTCCTTGAACAGCTCAATAACTGCAGTATAAAGTGTTTTTTCAGTTGTTGCCTCATAACAAGAAAAGTAAAAATAGAGAACCTAGATAAATGTAAGAAGAGGGATTAAAATAAGAACAAATAAGAAGTGTGCTTATCCTTTTCAATGTGTATGGCAGTGAATTCAGAGTATGGTGTCTCTTTCTCCACATAGAAATAATCCACTACAGTGAGGTCACGCTGAACAATGAATTTTACAAAGCTGTTTCCCACAAAGTACAGCTACAAGTGTAAAACTTGTTCTCTAGTGACATTTTGGCACCGGGCTACCAGGCTACCTTTAATGTAAAACAATTCTAACCTTTCATCTTATGCTTGCAAAAATGCCTTTTAAATGTTTTTTACCCGTAGTAACACTAAATTAAATAGTTTTAATATATAACACACCTTTCATGCATGCTGTATTTTCTGCCTTGAATTTCATCTGTATACAGAGTTTTAGCACTTCAGAACTGAAGTGCTACATATTTAGTTGGCTGTGTAAAAGCACTGACCTAGAAAGTTTGCTCTGCAAACCCAGATGGCCACAGAGCTACAGCATACACTGAAAAAAAGCAGCAAATAGGAAAAGCACTGTGTATGCTGTGACACAATGATCTTTTTGAGTGCCAGCGGTTGGACCTTAAAGGATCTTAAACGTCTTTTCCAAGTTAAATAATTCTGTGACTCTCTGACATTGCTGACTTTTCACAAAATCAGTGCCTTTCAACAATGAAATGCCTCATTTTCTCTCATTCAGGTTTTTTTACAGAACTCTAAACAAACTCTGGTTTGTTAAAGAACACTAAAGTTTATACCGGGTGTCCAAAGACTGTCCAGAAATAAATTATTTTTAATTAAAAGGTCCTAGAGATTGAATTTTCCTTCTGTTATTTGGAATAAAAGAGGGGAAATGCTTTAACACCTCCAACTTCCTCCACATACACACTATCTTTTACAACAAAGAGCATGGACTACCTACTTTTTATGACTGCTAGAACAACTGCAAGGATCTTCACATTTAGATGTCTTAGCAGAAAAATGCTCTAAAACGTACTCAAAGTGGAGAAAAACAAAGCAGGCATGCTCTTTGTGGCGTGTGCAAGCGTGGCAAGGCACCACACTGACAGCCGCAGCTGCAGCCTGTGCTGTGAACCTCCTTCACCTTGCTGCTGAGACATTAATCAGGCTCTGCTCCTCTGCAAGGACTTCAGGATGTTTTGGTCAAAGTCAATGCTGGGAAAATGAGAAGTTTGCCCTTTTGTCAAACTTGCCTTGAGAGACATCTTCACCAATTATATCCAGGGGCTGTTCAGAAGAAAGCTCAAACTGTACATGATTTGTACAAAGCTACTTGACAGCACAAAAAATGACCAATAACTCAGAGTTCCCTTCCCTGTGGTTTACTGTCTCTTTATATCTTGTTCAAAAGTACTATGCAAAGCTGTAGTGTTCATCATTAATCCACCTCCTAACAGGTTACTGTGGCAGTGAAGAAAGCTACTCAGCGTGCTCTGAAGTGGTGCACTTTGTTCTTTGTAACCCCAGAAGCAATTCTGATCAACAGGAGTATGATACTGGGACTCCAGACCTGGCAAGTCATTTTAGGTTCTAATAGCATGAAAGGTTCTCAGCATGCCAAGGCAGAGCAGGTGAAAACCACAAAGGACATTGCTCCACTGTTATCAGCACTGCCAGCCTGGAGAATTCAGGAACTATGAGGTTACTCTCATCAGAATGAGGTTCATAAACAAATGAGACAGGGTGGGCAGATAAGCCTTCTTCTCCCTTTGAATGATTTCTGGTTACAGTCTCCCAGACCTCACAATATGAAGTTCAGCAGATGCTCCCCATCCCATTCTTCAGGCTCTTCTCCACCACTAACTTCCTTCTGCACCAGAGTGCGGGTGAACTGAGCCTGGGGTGGATCTCTTACACTGTGTCCACTACAAGTTCACAGTGCTGGGAAGTGAGTGCTGATGTGCTGTTTGTGTACGGTTTGGAAGATAAAAAGCTTCCTCTCACCTCCCATAATGAGCCTTACCCATCACCAAGTCTTCCCACCCATGCCCCATCCCCTGGCCTCTCCCCATGCCTGTGCGTGCAGCCAAAGCTGAGGCACTTGCTGTGTGGCATTTCTGAAAATGCTGAGCTGTGGTTTCAGGAGCCTGAGGAACAGTACTTTGTGCAGTGCTTGGCTTTCAGCCTACACCTTCCAGAGCGGTATTTATCCAGGCTCTGCAGTGTCCCTCATAGCGGTAGGTAAGTGCTGACTGGCTGGATGAGCTTTAGCAGGGCATGGTTTAAAATTCTGACACACACTTCACGTGAGAGTGGCAAAAGGTATGTTAATGAAATCATGTGGCTACAGCCCAGAAGTGAAAGATGGCAAATATAACATGAAGTTTTTTGTTTTGTTGTCAGAAAACTACTGAGAGATACCTGACAAAACTGAGGCTGAGATGCAAGACAAGTGCCAAGCAGGACTGAAGTTGGATATAAGGTGCCTCTTAGGGCTGGTACAGAGATTCTCCCTTGTTGGGCAAGTCTCTATGGTGGAGACGTCAGGGAATTCAGACGAAGGCTAAGGCAAACATGATCTACAAGAGTGTCAGCAGCACAGACCCCTGGAGAAGCCCACAGCCTATTTATACACTGACAGCTGCAGCAGAGGCAGAGCACACCGAACAGCTGCACACTCAGGAAAACCACACAGCCTCATTTCAGATCACTGTGATATACAAATCGTGCAGCCCTTTTTGTTCACCTTTAAAGAAAGAGTTTAAACTGATCAATCTCTTCTTAGAGATGGCTAAGTGCTCCTCTTTAATGACTGCTGAATAGCGAGCACTTGCCAGAGCCCAGAGCATCTGGGGAGAAAAAATTATTGAGACCCTGATTTTAAAAAAATGCCTGGCAATTTTATCTGCTTCAATACCCTAGTGGTGTATGTTTGTAGTCAATTAGTCATTACAGATCACTTTTCAGCCCACATGGCAACAGTTGGTTTTTGTTTTTAACTGAGAACAAGGCAAATCAGTCCCAAATGGTGAAACCGTAAGTTTTTGATGTCCCTTCAAATATGAAACTTTGTTTACTTGTAAAAAATATAGCAATATATATTTAGACTATTATGACAAAAATTAGAGGTGGTGATTAAAATGGTACTTTAAAATTATGTTAGTATTCTTTTAACACACAGGAAAAAGGAAAAAAAAACCCTCGATAAGCGGACAACTAAAAACCCCACCAATTCCTGTCACTATATTCCTCTCAGTTTTGAAATCTTATCATTATGCAGTGTCAGAAGAATACTCTTTCTCTGCACACTGTCTTCTGACAGACAATTAAATAATAACCTGATCTGCTATGTAAATGAAACCTTGGTAAGTCTCACTCAACCATTTTTCTTCTCTGTAACCTCTTCAGAAAGATGCAGGATCCATTCTACATTTTTCATTAATGCACCAAATCACAGGAGGTTGAAAAGGTTAAAGATGTTTAATTGTTACTAGATGATAATCAGCCAGAAATTATATTCTAGCATGTAGACGGCTGGCAAAGATGTACTTTTAGACACATCTCTCCTAATTCTTCCTTTCCCTTTGGAATTTATCATTAAACTGCATTTATCTGTCTCACATGACACATATGGTCAGGAATCAATCTGAAAAGCCAAATCTGAAAGCTCCTTGCCATTTCTCATTTTCTGTGACCAAATAAGGGAAGAAACCTGCATGACTTTGGTGGCAGAGACCAGCTTTTTCATTTACATCATTTATACTGTGACAGCCCTTGGAGGCCCTAAATGTGGACCAAGACTAATTGTTCCAGACCCAGGGCAAGCAAAAAATGAAAACTAGCTGGATGCCAAAAAAATATATATATATAATTTCACACTGCTCTCTCTTTACTGAAAGTGTTGCTAAACTGGGGCTAGAAGGGAAAAGGAAGGGAAAGCAAAGGGATTTCTCATGCTGCTTCTCCTATGATGCCCAGAAGTAGTAGGAGATGGGGGAAAGAAGGAGGACAAAAGAGGTAAAGGAGGACAACAGAGGTAAAGTTTTGGCAATTCTTCCTCAAAACCTCTCCCTCCTTTTTATCTTCTCCTGGTCTGGAGCCACATATTCTACCTACCATGCTGGTAGTGATGAAACATCTAAGTTGTTCTTTAGAACCTTCAAAGACCCGCTCACAGCCTCCAACCAAAGTCAGAATGGGAAGATCTGCCCTCTGGAGGAGTTTCTGCCTGTGCTTTCATTACAGAGGCATCCTGAAGAGGTTTTTTTTTTTAATGCTTCTGGTTTATATATACTCTCATGCAACTTGAGAATTGAACAGTAAATTAATATTTCTCATACAGAACAAGTCTGTATCTTATTGGAAATGTTAAATGGATTGGTTAATGCATTTTTGAAAGGTATTTAAATGCTGTGGCATGAAAGATTTATGTAAAAATCTGAATACAGAACAAACTGAAAGATGCTATAGTACAGACACCACAGTAATTCAGGCAGCAATTTAAGTGGCAAATGGTATTTTTTGATAACCTTACATCTGCCTTTGTTAACAAAAAAAAAAGAGATAATAGGCACAAGAGCACAATAGCCTTGAAAGTGGAAAAATATGTAAAAGGTCACAGAACTGGATGGAAAAAGGATGTTTTGAAATTTCCTCCTCTCCAGATACTGAGCAAAACTGCAACATCTGCAAAACTCTCTGTGACTGGGCATGAGCTCAGGTCCTTGGGCAGAATGGCAGGGGCACAGACAAGGGAAGGCTTGGGAGCTGGCACAGCACCCAGATGGCACAGCCCCACGGAGAGCAGGAGCTGCCTCAGAGGTGACAGTTCAGCTGCCAGTAGCAGGAAATCTGTTCTGCAGGTCTGGGCCCTGGGGAGGCAATGAAATCGCCACGTTCCCTCAAAAATCAGGGAAAATGACTGGTTGTCTCAAACCACAACAGCTCTTTCAGGTGTTGAAGGCTATGGCAGCAGGTATCGCTTCCTTCTCAAAAGCCAGCAGACCAAGCTGCAAGAGGAGATTGCCACCTAAGAGTAAAGTCACAGAGAAACCTGTGAAAGCAATCACAAAAATCTGTCTGGAGTCAGGTGCAGGGATAACCTGAACAGCATCACAGCAGCCTCCTGGCACGGAGCAACATAAAACCAGGCAATGGTGGAAACCAGAGGAGAAGGATAGGTGCTCTGAGGCAAATCCCCTTGTCTCGAACCAGGGAGCTCTAAAGGCAAATATCTCAGTGAGAACAGAGGATGGGTGAGAACGACCTGTGTAGCTGTGTCCTGCCGCAGAGCCAGGGACTGGAAGATCACCATGCTGTGCTATGAGCTCCCCAAAAGCTGCTGAAGATGGAGCAGCAGCAATACCAAGTGTGACTTTGACTCTGGGAGTTGACTTTGGTGATGGAGAACATTTCCACTGAATGCAGATTGTGCTTCCATGAAAGCCAGTGCCGCAGCACACTACATCCTTCTAAACAGTATTATTAAACTACCATAATAATCACCCTGCTCTTCAATCCAAGGTCTCAAAGCACATTACAGGCAGTAATGAAATAACTCACACAAGAGCACTGTGTGGAAGAAGGGGATCATTACTGCTGCTACTCATAGTCATAAAGCCGTGCTTTCAGACACAGAATTTCATTGCGAGGACCAAGCGCACGAGTGTCACCATGTACTTCATTGCCAGTTATGGGTCCTGTCACGGATTTGTCATTGCTTTCCTGATGCTCCGTATTTTAGCCAAAGTCTCGAGACTCTTGGTAATTACAAGAGACTCAGCTTTCATTTACAAGAAACAAAATGAAAACAATCCCCAGAAAAAAGCTGTATTTGTGGATCTGAAGTTTGAAATCTGTTCAGTCTACCCTAAACCAGAAGGCAAATGAAAACAACAAAAATATATTTTCTTTTTGTGCTTCTGATACTCCCATTCCCTTGGAGAGATGCAATTCCTTCTCGGGGGCTGAACCAGGCTTTCTGTCTGTGTTTGGGCACCAGCCCTGCACTGCTGGCATGAAGTCAGCTGGCTGGGGCAAAGTTACCCTGACCTCTGTGCAGGGGAAGCCTCTCCAAGAGACATTTCCAGATCGTGCACGAGCCTTATGGCAGAGCTAAGGAGGGAATCCAGGTCTTAATTACCCCACATTTCAAGTTAACAAGGAATTGTTAATACACAAGTGAGTTCACTGCCAGCCTGCTAGAGCAAACACTGTGCAACATCTTGCGGTTCCGACTTGTAGCTGGAGTTCAGAGGAGCCAAGTTCTAACTCATGACTCTCCCCCCACTTTCTTTCATCAGCTAAAGCCAGCCCCTCACCCATGACAGCTTGTTTTCGAATAATACAACTCCCTAAGATTTATTTCATTGGCTTCTGTGCCATTAGCAAGGTTTTGCCGGTGGGTAAGGAAGTGAGCACCATCCTGTTCACAGGACAGAGCCCGTGGACTGGATGGGAGATCACCAAGGGACAGCATGGACACCAGTGCCTGCCACTTTAGTGAGCACACGTGATTGCAGTGCTTAGGTGATGGTTCACACTGGACCTCTTCTCTTCTGTGCTATACAACACTGCTCATCCTCTACAGCTGACAAACCCACACCAGTCGGGCTCACAATGTGCATAAATCTGCGATCAGTGGGAGCAGAATGGAAACAAACTGGAGTTTCTAAGAGCATCCTGGAAACATCGGAACTTGGGTCTTCATCTTATTTTTTCTTTAACTATATACTGTGATGTTTAGAAAGCTTACATCTCTCTAGGTTCCTTACCCCCAAAATCCCACATATTTAGAGGTAACACCAAATTTTCCATCTTTTGACAGCAAAGGAAGTACTGAAGGGGATAACTGCCCCCAAGCCAAGAACCTTCCATCTCTAGCCATAACAACACTGGAATAATTTGTCCTTGAAGAAGGAGGGGATAGCCATGGTGAGTGACAAATGGCTAAGCCATATGCATTCACTTCTATCTACAGCAGAAAGAAACTAAGCATCTATCAGTTGACCGTGGGAGCCAGTGCCACAAACAATAATCTGGCACACCTTCTTTGCTGCATCGGCAGTTGCTGCTGCTCACATTGAGAAGGTCCTTGGAGCTACCTCATATCCCCCTCTGCACCTGACCCTGGTTTTTCCTGCATGTTTCACACTTGAGCCCGGAGGACTTTAGAAGTCGCGTTTAGACTGTGACCACAAATGGCTTTATGGAGGCAGAAAAGCCTGGCGGTTTTCTACATGAAAGTCAACGACAATATGGCACCAATTAAATCAGTGCTTCTTTTCCTCTCTGCATTAAAAACTATACTGTCTTTAATTAATTAATAATTGGAATAATGCATATAAGCACCTGCATGGGGAGAAATTACTAGGGAGTAAAAGGCTTTTTATTCCAACAGAGAAAATGACAATGAAATCTAACGGTGGAGAGAAGAGGCAGAGAAATTCAATGAAAAATAAACCAGACATTTCAAAGAATACAAGAAATAAGCATCAGGGGGAAAAAAAAAAAAGTCTTGTAGCCTTTAAATCGGTATCTTCCTGGAATATGGACTTTAGTCAAACACCAGTCAAACACCTCAGTGCAGGAGTAATTAGGTGATTTTCTATCATGTCTACCATGAAGGGGTCAGAGCAGGTGATATAATACCCCTCCGACCTTAAGACTATGAATCTGTTCATTCAATATCCTATCACACTGCAAAAACTGCAAAACCTCTGCTTCCATCTATAAGCCAGAAAGTAACACAAGTAGGAAAAATAGAGAAGTTCTCATGCACTATGCTGGGAGATCTAGGCAGAAATCACTTTCATCAACAAATAAATACATAGAATTGCATTACAACAGTGAACAGAACAATAGCATGAAAATTTGTAATACAATATAGTAAAAGCAAAGGAAAACAAAGGAAAACAACTATTTTCATTTAATTATTTTTTTAAAGGTAACATAATTACTTAAATCCAGTCAACTTTTGAGGGGCAGAGATTTGAATTTTTCTTACTATGCTTAATTATAATCCCTTTAAATGGAGGAGATATTTATGGGGGGAAGGGGTATTTCATACTCGTGACATGATTTATGGCCAATATGCTGAAAGGCCATGGAAATCAGCTCCAACTGTTATCTTAGATGAGAATTTGTCTCTAATAATTTCAAATGAACCTGGCTAAAAATATTTTCTCATTTCACACTCAGACAGTCACTGAGGGTTCAACCCCACATCCATCTGCAGCAATGGCAAGAATCCCATTGACTTCACTGAGAGCAGGATGAGAGTCTTCCCTTGAAGGTGTTATATTTATAGCCCATTTCTTCAAACGCAGTCATGAGACAAAAGAGTGGGGTTTGTTGGGGTTTTTATTAATTATTAAATTAACAGAGAAAATGAAGTTAAGGTTCTTCTACACCTGCTCTGATGTAGACAGTCTGGTGCATGTGCCACGTGCACAGCATCAAAGCATTCAACCCAGGAGCCATGTCAGGGGACCACAACAAAATCTGGGAAGAATATATTTGCAAAAGCATCTAAAACTGATTCTCAAAAGTCACTTCCAGAAATCATTTCCAGGCATTTTTGGTGATTTCACCGGGGGTCGCTGTGTCATCTATCCTACAAATCAGTTTTGACCGAATAAAAGATTGCAACACAATTCGAGGTGGGGAAAGGATAAACTCTAAAGTAATAAGATCAGACTGTTACTCATTTAGAGTACTTTCACATCCTGACAGTTCCACAGTTTCTAGGAAAGATTTATCTTGTCCTAACAAAATCATTTCTCGAGTGTCATGACTCAAGTGGACCTCTAGCAAAGGCAGGGCTGAGGACTGGGTGCCAGGTGGGAGTGGGCACCCCGCGTTTCACACCAGCAGCAGCACGGACACAGCGATGCAGGGGGGATGTCTCTCTTCCGAGGCTGGGAAAAGTGATCCTGCGGTGATTCTGAAACCACAGCAGCATGGAAAAACTACCAAATCCGACCAGTTCAGTCTTATCTTAGGGGGGAAAAAAGTACCTGTAACTCGCAATTGGAATCCAATGAATATTTTTGGCAAAGATTCACTTAAGAAGGACACTTCATGGACTCTAAAAATAATTTCTAAGGCACTCACAGTTTTATTTATGCCTTTTCTCTTTTTAAAGGTAACTGAATATTCAAATGCAGGTTTGTATTTTAAGTGTAATTTCTAATTACATGCACAATTGCTAATCCATCTGTTTACTACATACTGTAAAATTCCGGTCGTTCTACATGCTTGAATAATTATTGAAAATTAAATATTGTAAACAGTCAAATTAATTTCTCTCAGCACACCAACTGCAAGAAGGCTGCAAGATGATAAAATATTACATGCCTCCAGAAATGGAACAAGTCACTCCTACCCCACACCTCGCTGAATGTGCTTATTGATGTTTTGTAACAGATAGAAAACTTTTTAATCCAAAAATTTCTAACAAGAGTCTGAAAAGCTCCATTACACCTTACTATCAGTGAGAGAGTGATTTAAAAGGAATATGGTCTGCTATGTTTCAAGCTGTGACAGAAGGACAAAATCATGTTTCTTATGTGAGGCAAGTTGGTGTTAATGTTTTCTTATTTTAATCTTGTTAGAATCAATATAGGAATTCACACAACAAATTTTTTCTTTTGTTGATTTATTTATAATGTTTCACAGCAATAATGGTATTCAAGAAGCCCAGAGGAGAAAAACATGGGAGAACACTGTATTTGAATATATATTATCCATCCCCAGAAGAGGCATGGCCTCTCCTTCCAGTTTTTTGTGCAAAACAGAGCTATGCCATAAAGCCCCTCTACTGCTATGCTAATTTTTGGCTTAAATTGTGTTCATTATGCATTAATAGGCTGTTAGTCCAGATCAGATCATCTGTTTTGTGCTCCTGGATAATAACGGTCAGGGAATTTCACCTCTTGGCCTCTGTGTCTGGACCATAACCTTGGAACAGCACCTTTACAGCTACAGCTATCCTGAGCCAGAAAAATAGGACTATTTCTAGTCTGAATTTCTCTAAGTTCACTGTCTTTTATGCCTTTTATCTGTTAGATGAAAGAAAACCTTTGTCAGAAATCCTGTCCCCATGTAGGCACACACAAACTATGAAGCCACAACCTCTTAAATTTTTCTTGACAAATTACACAGACTGAATTTCTTCAGCTCCCCATGGTATGGTAGTGCAAATTTTAGATTTTAAAAGGGCATTTAAGAACCGCAGTGATGTGATCCTTTTAAGTAGGTGGATTGACACAGGACCCAGTCGTGCTTGAAAAGAGATGAGAATCTTGCTCTAAATGTCTGACTCTGTCTTTTAACATTGAGTCCCTCTGCCCACACAGGTAGACAGGGGAAGAAAATGTAGGATTTTAACTCTGGTACACCTGTCTACATGCACTTCGTTATCAATTGAGAAATCAAGTACCCAGAGGCCTTCCTGGATCCTGCCCTGACTGTAGACAGCAAGTGTCTCTGTAAATCCCTGCTACAAAACCCCTGGAGCTCCAGTGCAGGAGGAAGGGATGGGGATGCTCCCTTAGGTATTTCATTTTTTTAACTATGGTAAGGACAGTAGCCAGCTTTTCCAGAATATAAAGGAATTTCACTTTTCAGGAGTACAGCTGGTCATCAAGTTTGAAAACTTCAGCCTTTCCAGAAGCCTCTGCCGTCATGTTCCCCCCTTTCTCCTGTAAGACTGCCACTGTCTTTCTTTTCTCATGAAAACTGAGGAGAACAGGCAAAAAGACCTCCAAACTTAAACACATTCCAATAAAAAAAAAAAATCCACTTGGAATGTTTCTTCCTGAAAAATCCTTTCATTAAAAAAAAAAAGGCAACAAACCCAAACAAAACAAAACCAAAAAAAGAAAGAAAGGGAAAAAAAACCACCCCAAAACCCGCCAAGACCAACTCTTTGCAATTTGTGCCAAATTTTGGAAGAAAAATAATTAAAAATTGTATCTATATATACACGCCTCAGAGAGAGGGAGGGAAATCTCTCCATAGATACAGATGCAGAACATATATAAATGTATCTCCTGTATACTATTTGGATCAAATCCCTTGCAGCCCCTCCCTGCAAGCTCTCCAAGAGGCTGGGAGCTGCAGCCCCAGGACGAAGCCCCTGGCACACAAGGGCCCGGCGGCACCTTGCCAGCACGTGTCCGAACTGCCCGCTGCTCCGTTTTCTAGAAGCCTGGTCTCCACTCCTCCGCACACCAAGAGCGCCCAGCAACAAACTTAGCACCGATCAATACCGCCTTGGTTTTTCTGACGCATCTCCATCTGCTTTTCCCCATCTGTTGTCTCAGGCTCCCCCCAAACTGCGAGCTTTTTCGGTGTAGCAACCATCTTTTACTCCACTTATCCTGCCAAGCACGGCGGGGTGCTGCCTCACGACTGCAGCTACGAAGGTGCCACGATATTGCAAATAAATATTAAAAAAAAAAGTAAGTCACCGTTTCAGCTTACCAAAAGGCAGCACAGGTTTTGCTTTTCCTGACTGAGTTCTTAGCTATGAATTATTTTTAATTACTAAATAATTAAAACAAAAGCATTAAAGAAAATCCACAAAAATCAAACACACGTAAAAAAAACCAACCAAACAAACCAAAACCACAAAAACAAACCCGACCTGAACCCCCACAATCCTTCTTACTTGCAGGACTCAATGTGCAGAAATTAAGGTATCTTGAGGATATGATTGTGGATTGGTTTTTTTTTTTACCCAAAGGAACTACTGGAGCTGGGGGTGAGCATTCATGATGACAAAAGCCAAGTCCATACACATATATGGGTGAAAGAGTTTTGGACATGCAATATTTTCTGTGTGATGCAACTGTCTTCATGCAGTCAGTTCAACAAAACGTATTATTTCCTTCATGTTTTCATCTCCTTTCCTCATGTTTGTTTATAAGCAAAAATAATTTCTGTCTCCATTGGAATTTTTTTCTTCTCTGGCATATTTTCTTCCCATTAAATCTTAATTACGTTCTCAGTACTGCACTTCTGCTGTTAATAAGGCAGCCTGGCAAAGACGTCAGGCTAATGCCCTGCGGGGTGTTCGTAAAATCCCAGCTATTTTGCACAATGACTTCAAGCAGAAAGTAGAGACAGAAGTTTTGGAAGTGGAGAGGAAACCTCCTCCTGCAGGCTGAATACAATAAAAAGTCCTTTGAGACCCTACCTGCTCAACACCAGGTAGCAGGAGGAGAGATGCACTGACAGATTGGAGCTAAGCTTGGGAGTGGGGCATGAAGTCCCCCCATCCAGCTGACCAAACAAGGGCCATATCCAAATCCTTCCTACTAGCTTCTCTGACACTGAGCTGTGCATCCTTCTTAAAGGACTCTGTCCTCTGCAAGTGAACCCAACCCAAGCCAAGGGGTTTTCACACATACAAATGCAGGGCACGGGCATATTATTGAGTCAAAGCTGCAGCTAACCCCAGTAGACTATTCGAGTTAATTCTTAAGCATGTGTTTGCCTTATTTTTCTTCCCTTCAATGCATAGCATTCCCTTAATCAGTTTGGATTACATTAAGTGCTAGAAGAAAGAAATAAAAAACCTGAGAGAAATCCCCTAAGAAATTACAGACTCACATGAAAAATATCTCAGCATCATGCATATCTAAGCTGTTAATACAGTCCAACATTTTTCCATCCATGCAGCTACTTTGGGTAATCTTGTGTGTGTTTATTCTCTGTTTAATCAATCTAATTCACACCTACTCAATAAATTAAATTTAGCAGCAATTATTCTTTGCGTCATCTGCAGTGTGTTCCCAGGTCGTATCTCAAGAACTGCCTCAAACATAGAGAATAATAAGGATAAAGAGAAAATTCTCCATCCATGTTTGTCTCTTCTATAAGATCTGAGTGGGCTTACAACATTTCTTCAAATATTTTTAAAAACTCTTCTCATTCTTCTATTAACAAAAACAACTTCAACATCTTTGAGCAATGACAGCACCTTTCCATAATAATATCCTCTTAAGGATAAGATGGTCAAATTCTCAGGTAGCACATAACTCAGCTGAAGATGCAGCACCACAAGCACTTGTGCTTCTTTAAGCAACTTTTGTTTTAATACTGCACATTTTATTGCATAGAGTCTGTGACTAAAATGAAGGTCAGAAAATACAAGCATATGGTGAATGGAAGCAAAATTAATTATAGCCAAAATATTCTCTTGCAGAGCAGACTTACATTAATCTTTTGGGTATTGTGGCTACATTAAAAAAAAATGTGCGTGTGCACTGCTGTTCATACACTGTCGGTATGTTAAAATGCAGGAAATAATACTTAGTTTTCAAACCAAATCCCTTTAAGAGCTGCAAAGCTACTTGCTAATTACCATATAAATAGATCACTGCAGCACAGATTCCTTGCACGCAACTCATCCGACACAAACATTAAATTTCTCTCAGAAGGCAACAAACCCACAGCATGTCATGACATTGACTCATACACAGGAAGCAATGAGGAAATGTTCTTGCACAGAAAGTACAAGCAAATGCAGTACTGAGAAAGAAAGATCATGATTACTGGGGGTAGTGGGGGACTTCCAGAGCTCTGGGTTTGCTTCCTTGCTCCATGACAGCACCAGCACCAGGCTGATGGAGAAGAGAGTTGCTTCATCCACTGGAAAGAAAAGAGTCAGCTCTCCCCTTAGATGCCCAGGTTCCAACAGAGCCATCTGAGACTCCTTGTCCCTGTGCAAACTGTAATTCTTTCTCTCCTGTGGGCAACCCAGGCTTGCCTCTGGGCAAGAGACAAAGAAAGGCGAGGAAGGACTGAAAGGCAGGGATGGGAAATGGTGGGCTAGTTGGAAGCCGGATAGGACATAGATTCTACTGGGGCTCCAACGTGCTCAGGTAACTTCTGCACACATGGTAGAAAACACTGGTGCCAGGGCAGCCTTGCATTTAGCAGGGCAGGATGGGCTGGACCCATGCCATAAGGCTTTGCATTACATGTGGCCATTGGCTTTGAAGGCAAATTAAGTCCGTTTTTATTGCTGGCATTGAATGAGTAAGCTGCTTCCTCTGCATCACTTCCCTGCCTGTACAAAAGTAAAAGTGGTCCTATGATGCCTTACCAAATAGCATGAAAGACTTAGCTACCACAGGGGGAGAAACCAAGAAGGTACAACAAGCAAGGAAGTAGAGGCATAGTGGAATCCACATGACAATCAATGTAAAAACAAGGTTACAAGAGCATGGCCCCATGTAAAGAGTGTTTTTAAAGATCTAACTTCAGAGCTCTTAGAGCTCAGTAGAAAGCTGTGTATAACGTGAAAGCTGTGATTAGGGGGCTCTTCTGATATTTAACCCCCAGATACTGCTTTATTTTTACACATGTATGTCTCTGGTTAAATTAAGCTCGGTGCATGCAGACATATGGCAGCACGATCTGTACAATTACACAGATAAGGTCACATACTTAACTGGCAACAACACTACTAATTTCAAAGAAGTTGTGTCAGTCTTCCCAGGAAAAGAAAAACACTCTCATTAACATAAGGGGAAGAGGAAAGGAGGGGAGAGTAATTTCACAGAAAATAATTATCTTTGGTTATAACAGCATAACTCTGAAGGGAAATAGACAGTCAGAAAAAAATGGGGAAAAATAACACAATCCACTGTTAAGCCTAATTTTTGAACAGACTAGTTTAGCTGAACTGTGAGGTGATGAGGCTTTGGGGGTTTAATAGGTGCTGACACAACCTCCTATGTGATGGAAGACAAAGAAGAATTAATAGCTGGTGATTACTGACATCATTATGGGTTATGCAAACACACCTGCCTTCCCAGTTGCCTTCTCTTTTTATTTCCATTTCCGAGCTACGTTATTTTTTTAAATATCCACATGCAGCATAGGTCAATCTAATTCTCCAAACAGGAAATATCACCGTTTGTACCAAGGATCGGATGTTAACTAAGAGTAAACCAGAACCACATTCCTTGTCTCTAACTTCCAATCCATAAAGAGATTTTAGAAACTGCTCCCACAACAAGCTGAGACACTATTGAAGCCACTAAAAGTACTTGTTCTATGATGACAATATGACTGTATTCACTGCAACTGAGCAAAAGGGGGAAAAGCTGATTTAATATTGTCTGCTTGGGATTTGCAGCGTCCGACATCACAGATACCAGTATTAACTTCGACTGTTGAGCAAAAGATAAACACAAGTTACTTGACTGATTAAAAAGCAGTAGGAAATAAAAAGGAAAAAAGAATCCCATTATCTACCCCCATCCCAAGGTTTCACCTCCTCTGGGATAACATCACAGCTTTATTTTCCTCCCTGGCAGCTCCCTCTCCAGACCCCTACCCCTGCATGAACGCCACGTTCACAGGCTCCACTCCCCAGCATCCCTAACTCACCATCCTAATTCCTCCTGCCAGAGTTCAGATTTGGATCACAAGCAATTACAGTAAAACAGGGACATTTGCTGGTATTATCATAATAATGTATGTCAGGATATGACAAGTATCTGTAGCATATGCATTGTGCTTACATTTAACAAGGCTGGTACTTGGTACAGTTTCACCCGTGCTCAAATGTGCTTCTGACATTGATAATAATACTAACAAGAGAATTTGGCTACCTGGAAGTGAATGGAACAGTCCTAATTACAAATTACTGAAGGAACAGCACAGCATCTTAAAAAGGTAGGTGATTTCTTGATCAGTTCCGCCTAGTCATGACTTCTGGAAATTTACTAATACAGGAACTGGACTGACAAGATAGAAAAATGAGTTTCACAGCTAAACTGATAGACAAAGTTACTTCTGAATACGCAAAGGATATGCTCTGCTGATGTTTTTAAAAATAATAAATGATTGATGTAATGCACAGCAACGTAGATTTATGAGATTAGTGGCAAAATTGTTGCTGTTCCGGAATTGGTGCTGGGGCAGGAAAGGGGGGAGCTGTCTGTTAATTGGGCAGCTCCTTCCATCAGAAAATCTGTCCCACTGGCCCTTGCCATGTTTATGGCCTTCAGAAATAAGTCTCTACTGAAGCAAACAGAGTTCAGATTAAAAACTGGTGCTGCATTGAGTAAGTGAGGACACAATTGTCCAGTCAAGGCAATGGGAATACTCCTTAAACTTCTTACTGTGAGAGAGGTCTAAAAAAGTCATCATGGAGATTTAAAGAAAGGTTAAAATTTCTATAAGCCAAGTATAAATCTGCTGATTACAAATAAATGGCATTTATAAGAAATATTGTATCCTTAAATGCCATTTTAGAAGAGGCACTTGACAACAGAGACATCCAGAAATCTCAACCATATTCAGTGCTTCATGAATAAAAACCCACTGCTAGCAGAAATCAGGTCTGTTCAAGAGAAATGATAAAACTGTATTTATTATTTTATTAATAACAGCATTACTGTAGCCTCAACTGAGGTCACACAGCTCACAACTTCATCCCCTCCACAGATAACATATACAGATTGAGAAGGGAATCATTGCCAGGGAGGAAGGGAGGAGGGAAGAGACATGCTGGCTGAGCCCAAATTTTGTCACTTTCAGCGGAATCAGTGGTCTGGCCATCAGACAATACTTACTTAGTCTAAAATCCTCCTCATCCTACCATTTTGGAAGTGATGCTCCTCTTTTTTTTTTTTTTT